>WBMV01004063.1:935755-1201292 GCA_013396655.1 Campylorhamphus procurvoides
AGTAAAAAAAAAAAGGGATTTACAGAGCTGCCACTCTTGATTTGACATTTTGCTGTTTGTCTTAACCCTTTTAATTTGCTGATAGCATCTGAGCTAAACCCCCCCACCCCCCCATTTTTCTGCCTCACTGACAGCCCTTTTTTCCATCCCTGAAGTGAAGAGCTTCTTCCTTCCTACAAGATGATCCCTCTCCCTCTGCTTTAAGACGATTGCTGATATCCCTCTATATATCCCCCCCTTTACCTATGGATCTGATAAGGTTATCATAGATGTGATTGCAGCATTTTTAATTGAACAGACACTTTCACTGACTTGCCAGAATACACGGGGACCGGAGGCTGCTATTAATAGCCTATTGACTGAGCTTACAGACTCCATTTTCTGATGCAGGGCTGGGGAAGGGTTTTCTTCCATTAGGTGGCATTCACAGGAAATGGAGGCCTGCGTGCACCCAAAAAGCCAACAAAAAACCCAGGGTCTGCTTTTTTTTTTTTTATAAGAGAAAAGAGCAAGGGTTTTTCCTTTTTTTTTAAATTTTGACTCAAGGGCAGAGGTAACAGTATCTCTGAAAGAAGAGTTGTTCTATTTAAAAAAAAAATAAAAAATCAGTATTTGTGGTCTCAGAATAGAAAGTTGTCCCTTTGCTGGGGTTCGATCAGGGAAAATCAGGCTGTTTCTGGCACTGAACAGGGAAGGTATTGTGCAAAGCTAGATAATACCCTGGGTTTTTCAACACCAGCTCTGGGTAACTGAATATACCCCGTGAAAGGAGGGAAACTGTTTGTTAAATAAAGGATCTCATTTGTCTTCATCTTACGTGTGATGCTGAGCTCTGGGGAGGTTTCACATGTGATGACCAGCTGTTCATGTGTGTGAACGTGGCTGGTGGCAATAAGGGGCTGATTCCCACTCAGCTCCTGTGGGAGATTCAGGGGTCTGCTCTGTGCCTCAGTTTCCCCATCCAGAAGTGAGGGAATAGGCTGCTGATGGGGAAAAGGCTGTGGAATGTGCTGATTGAGCTCCTGCCAGAGGATGACCCTTTGTTAATCTATTGCACAAATGCACCATTCCTTACTGTATCTCCATTTCCAGCAGTAAATGAGCACGTTCTAATGACTCCTCCCTGTTCCCCTGGCAAGGGGGAGTTTGATGTGCATGCTGGAAAGGGTTAACCTTGCCCCATCCCTGGAAGTGTTCAAGGCCAGGTTGGATTGGGCTTGGAGGAACCTGGTGTAGTGGGAGGTGTCCCTGCCCATGGCAGAGGGACAGGACCGAGATGATCTTTGAAGTCTTTTCCAGCGCAAACCATTTTGTGATTCTGTAAACCTCCAAGCTCCTGCTCTACCCTCTCGCTCAATTAAATGTCAGGAGGATGCTCAGGAGCAGAGATTTGATTCTGGATTTTTCCATACCAGTGAGAGCCTGTAGCTTCCCAGTGGAGATGGGGCAGCACACTCTCGACCTGGTGTCCCTCTGAGGAGGGGAAGGCTTGCCCCTGGTCTTAGGATTTTGCCTGTAATCCTCCAGAGCGAGCTGCAAAGTCATTGCAGCACTCAGCTGTTATGAAACAGGCTGTCACCATTAATTCCTTGTGCTGGCTGGGAGTGGGGCTGGAGTGTGGGAGCTGGGGCAGACCAGCCCCTGGGCATGGTGTGGGCAGGGCATGTGTGGATGTGATGCTGCATTAGCTTTCTTGGCAAGGCTCATCACTGAAGCGTTTGGTACCTGCCATCGGGAAGTGCTTCTCTCTGACTAGTGATTTATAAATGGCTGGAAGAAACCGTGGTTGCAGGGAACAGTGGGATAGATGGATGGATGGATGGATGGATGGATGGATGGATGGATGGATGGATGGATGGATGGGAGCAGGGCATTGCAGCTCTGACCTTGCTTAGCAATTGAAGCTCATTAAATCATACACAAATGACCTAAATTCCATTCTCAAACAACCTTGTATCCGAGGCCAAGAGCTGATGACTGATGCTCATTAACCCTCTGTTTTGACTAGGCTCTCCAGACTGCCCCAGCACACAGCGTGGTCAGCAAGGGGTGGGCTTGTCCTGCCCCATCTCCACCTTGGCAGGATCCCAGCTCAGACTGGGAGCACCACCTCCATGCTGGAGGGAAATCTGCCTCTCCCTGATGACATGACATCAGAGAACACAACCCAAAGGGGAAGGCAGTTCAGAAGTGCCACTGTGGTTCTACCAGGGAATGTGCTTTATCACAGGGCAGAGATTTACTGGAGCTAATCTCCCCCAGTGTGATTTTATGCATTACAATGTTGGCTGAGATTTTGGCCATTTGGCAACAACAGTTGGTCTGGCTGCAGCTCACAGTAGCTTTTCCTGTGAATTTGCACACTCTGTGGCAAAAATCAATCATGTTTCTATTCTGCTCGTAGCAACCATCTCTCATTTCATTTTCTTTTAACCCATTCTGCCCCTGTCAGTTATGGGCTCACTCATGCAGGGATGCCCTTTTCCACCAACCAATCAGCTGCCTCACTTGATTCATAGATTAAAATCATAGAATCAGAGAATCATTTAGGTGGGAAAAGCCCTCTAAGATCAAGTCCAATCATTCGCCCAGCACTGCTAAGCCCATCATGAGACTGTGTCCCTAAGTGTACATCTCTGTGAAACCATGGGAAATAAAACAGTATCTCATAAACAGAGCTTGTTCAGTAACTGTATTAAGATTAGGAAGTGGGGTAAGTATATAAAAATCCTCTCAGAGATATTTAATGTGACAAGAAGCAGCTTTCCACATTGCTGTGCAGTTCTGTAGCAGCATGATTCCCCAGCAGCCATGAAGGACCCTGGTGTTGCATGGAGAAAACCTTATGGGGCACTGGCTCCAGGTCCTGCCCATCCAGCCCCGCTCACAAATTCACTTCATGGCTCTTCTTCCAGCCTTTACTACACCCTGTTGAGGAACATGTTGAGAACAATATCTCATTTCCACTATATTTATTAGTGATTACATCATGGCTGCCACTGAATTTAGGGAATTTTGCCTTCCATGTTGCCAACATGACCCTCTGCCTGTGTGAGCCTGGGATGTAACCTGGAGAGGGGGTGGCCATCATCAGTGCTGTGGGCTTGGGTTTCTCACTGATTCTTGTCTCTGTGTTGGCCAGATGGGGAAAGGGTCCTTCAAATATGCCTGGGTGCTGGACAAGCTGAAGGCTGAGCGTGAGCGTGGCATCACCATTGACATCTCGCTGTGGAAGTTCGAGACCACCAAGTACTACATCACCATCATTGACGCACCTGGGCACAGGGACTTCATCAAGAACATGATCACTGGGACCTCCCAGGTGAGAAATGGGGGCCAGGGGCTGGGGGGCTGCTGGAGGTGGGCGGCTGAGACTTACTGAGAAGCCCTGGGTCATGTAGGTGCTTTTGGAGTCCTTTAGGAGGTGGGTAGTTGAGAGAACAGGCATCAAAGAGCATTGAACAGGGTCCACACATGAAACTGGGTGGCACCAGGACAGCCAGCATGCCACAGTCAATCATTTCCCTGGACATCTGGGGCACAAAGAGGTGGTTTCTCCACTGCATTTCCACCTCCATGAAAAGGTGGGGATGAATACGAGCCTCTCTGGGAGCTGAGATGCTGTGAGCTACATGCCTTTGTCTGAGGGTATATCCACATTGTTTTATCCTCAGCCAAATGAGGTATACAAGAAACTTTCAACAATCCATCATGTTCTAGTGGATAAAGGAGATTTCACAGGTCTTTTCTCCTTCCTTTTTCTTGAAGCAGCTGTCTTTGTCCCATGAAACACATCATATTGCCAAACTCAATGGTCAATTCTAAGGTAGGATGGTTTCCCCTCATTGCACTGCTGAGCATTCCTGCATCTCCCTGTGGTTGGTAGGTGCTGGATGAACACCACTACATGCCTAGTGAGGTTTCTATTGTGATGCCAGTTGGGCCAGGCATGGCTTTCTGTCAAACCCAGGCAGCTTCTGCTGTGGGTTCTGGGTACAGAAGTAGTTTGGGGAACAGGGTTTCCAGAGCCAAAATCTCACTCATCACCCGGGGAGTTTATTTGCAAGACTTCAGTAGTATTTTAAGTAAGACCTTGTCTGTAGATGATGTGGTCAGAGTCATTCAACCTGGAGGGATCAACCCTGGTTTCCAATAAATGCTGCAGAACCATGTGGAGTTGGCAAGTCTGAAATAACGTGTTGGTTCTGAGGTGGATCAGCAGGGTTATGGGTAGCAGCTGGCAGAGAGCGTGTCCATGCCATGAGGAGTGCTCATCTGAGACTCACTCAAAAGCCTCAGGGGTGTCACCAGGGCCATGCTCTCTGGGGACAGCAGCACTTCATTAGCTCTCTCCTCCCAGGCTGACTGTGCTGTCCTGATCGTTGCTGCCGGTGTGGGTGAATTTGAAGCCGGCATCTCCAAGAACGGGCAGACCCGTGAGCACGCCCTGCTGGCTTACACCCTGGGGGTGAAGCAGCTCATCGTGGGCATCAACAAGATGGATTCCACAGAGCCCCCCTACAGCGAGAAACGCTACGATGAGATCGTCAAGGAGGTCAGCGCCTACATCAAGAAGATCGGCTACAACCCAGCCACAGTTCCCTTCGTGCCCATCTCGGGCTGGCATGGAGACAACATGCTGGAGCCCTCTCCCAATGTAAGTGTGTGTTGTGTTAGACTTCTGCCCCCACTGTGGTAATCCTGACCCAGGCTCCAGATGACCTTCGTGCTCCGAAAACATTTCATGCACCCGCTGTGCATAATGGCCTGTGTTGCCAGCATAGATGATATGTCATGTAGCTCTGATTGGCCCCAGGCAGGATGAATGGGCACACTGTTCATGGGCATGCTGGGTGCTGTACCCTGGCCAGACAGCCCAGCAGCTAAACATGAGCATCTTCAGGAGATGATCTGTCTTGCTTTACTTCTGGGCTGGGATTTGAACTTTTCACATTGTCAGTCTTATTGTGACGTTGGAGCCTTCCACAGCAATTGTCACTCTCAGCAGGAGCATCGTGTGTACTTTTAGGGCATTGTTTTCTGAGGGAAATAACACGGTCTGGTCTCAGGCTTGGAATGGTTCCCACCATGCAGCCAGGCTGCCTCGTGCTGGCTATCAGGTCCCCTGTCCCATTGATCCTGTGTGCCACTGTGGTGGCCTCATCTCCTGTTCCAGTGCTGGGATCTCACTCCTTAAGGTGACATTTTCTTGAGGAGGTACCAGGTTTCCAATGCCAAAAACACGATTCCTTAGAGCATCTAGTTGGGGCTGGCCCTTGTCCAGCTGCTTTTTCCAATGCCTCTCCCTCTGTAATCGGGATGGTGGGGAGACAAAGGCATGGTGCTCTGGGTGGGCCTGTGCCATCATTTCATGTGACAGAAAGAAGAGCTTAAGAGGGATGGAGGCTTCTTGGCAGACAGGTTGTCAGTAACAGTTGTTACTCTGACACTTTTTTTTGGGAGAAAAAGCTACCTCAGCTTTAAGTCTATTAAAGAAAAGACGGGTTGGAAAGTCCCTGCTCTCCCAGTGACTTGTGGGTGACCTTGAACAAGTTGCTCAGATAAGAAACCCCAGTAATCTCTTGTGAAACCAATGGGAAATTTGATTCTTAAGGAGACATCACCTGTGGATTACTGGGCAGGGTTCTGTGAGAAGTGAGGCAATGCATGAGTACGGCAGCAACTGAGGGAGTCATGGATCACAAGCCTGAGCTAGAGGAGTGTTGCAATTCAAGTTCACACCATCATGAAATGCAGCTTCTGCTTTGCAAAAGTAAGGCAGCTCACTTGGTCTGGCTTAGAAGGAAAGAATTGTTGGGGTGCTTGGGAGATTCCTGTTCCCTTCAGAGCAAAGCTGGGATAAAGGTCAGCCACGGCCATGCCAAACCCAGCCCCGTGGTTTCTAGGTGCCTCAAATCAGACAGGTCCCAAATGTCAGCAGCTGCTGGGCTGGGAAGATGATCCTGAGCAATTCTCCTATTAATAGGCTGCAGAGGGGAGGCACAGAGCAGGAAGGGCTCACTAGCCCCCTTCCTCTGATGGGGTCTCAGGGCAGGTTCTCAGTGTGATGTGCTGCCCAAGAGAAAGCAGGGCCAAACTCTCCCCTTTGTCATAAGAGGCAGCTGGCTCCTGGATGGGTTCCCAAGAGCTGCCCAAGCTAGGGAACTGGGAAGAAAGCCTGGCCTGGTCTGGAACAGCATGAGCTTTACTGGAGAGGGTGCAGGGATAGACTCATCTTCCCCATATTGCACCACCTCTAGGCAAGCTCGAACAGGAAGCTGGTGTAGATATCTCTCCTTTCCTTCCTTGCCCAAAAAAGCTCTGATCCTTTTCACTCATAGTTTCTGGACAGGTTTCACTGAAGCACAAGGTAGTCAAGTGACTTGTCTGTCAGGGGACTTATCAGAAGTGGGGATTGGAGCCATGACGTCCCTGCAGCTCCTGTCACCTCTGAGCAAGGGGAGGTGTGGTGGTACGTCAGGCTGGAGCCAGCTCTGTGTGGGAGACTCCAGCCCACGTCCCTGTTGCACAGAATCCCAAGGCCAACTGCAAAAAATGACAGCTGGGCTGTGCTTCCATCAAAGTTTGACATTTGAGAGCTTTTTGGCAAATGGTGTTTGCTGTGAAGCAGCTTTCTCTTGCTGCAACTGGCAGAATGGGGCTATTCTATGTGGTTTGGGAGACTCCCCCATGGGATGCTGCCACCCAAATGCACCCATCTGTGGTGCAAGGGAGTGGGATGGCCTGGGTCTGCATCCCCAACACTAGGGTGTGTGGGTGGGAGTGTTGGGATGCTCATGGGCTGGGGAAAATCAGAGAAAGGCAACTGCTCTGTAAAATAGATTTAGGGTGCAAAAGAGCTGGAGCTCAGCTGTTATTCAGGGAACCTGGGGGCTGGAGCCTGCCTGCCTTGCGGGATTTGATCTAATCCTGCTTTTGCCATAGGAATAGTGGAGTAGAAATTGCTCTTTGGGTAGCAGATTTGGAGAATACACAAGAGAGCTTTTACTTGGTTTGCCCCAGGAGGCAGCACAAAGCAGGGTTTACAATTGCTTCTTGCCCTGGGGCCAGGCTGCGGTTTCACAGAAGAGGTTTGCTCTCCGAAGGTGTCTAAGTGAACCTTTATCTGATTCTTGGGATGTCAGAAGTTCCCTGGATAGAGGGATGGCTCTGACAGCCAGGTATCACGGGCAGAGGTTGCCATTTTCCCACGTCCCCAAGCTGTGTGGGGCAGAGGGACAGGAGCTGAAGGCATATGGTGACTGTCACCCTCGAGAGCAGAGCCCGTGGGCAGGTGGCCGCCAGGGCAGCTGCTGGCACAGCTCCCTGCCCTGCATTTGGGCCATGCAACAGCAGGCTGGGGGAAGGTCTGAGTCATCCTGTGCATCACATGAGGCTCCCTCGCTGGCTGGATGGAGTTACCATTTTGCCAAGCTGTTTCCTGGCGCTGGGACCGGCTGCACGGCAAGAGCTGCAGTGCCCTGGGAAGAACCCACTGCAGAAGTGTCCCCGGGCTCCTCCTGCCACTGTCACCAAGGAAGACAAGTGTTGTCAGACATGACCCTCTGAAGGGGCCTGATCTGAGCACCTCGGATGCAGGCTGAATTCTCTGGCTGCACACAGCAATTTCCCTCGCTTCTTTCCAAAAGTGGTGCAGATTGCAGGATAGGAAACCAGCTTTGGTATAGCTGTGTCCTCCAGGGATGGTGTGAATCTAAAGGTACTTTGGGGGTCCTGTTTCACCCCAGGCCCATTCGTGTGGCATAGTGCCCCTGGTGCTGGTGCCCAAGGGAAAAGCCACATCTGCAAGGTGTGTGATGGATTTGGGGCACAAGGGAAGCATTTGACCTCGGAATAGGAAAATAATGTCTAACCTTCTCTGTGCAGAGGCAGGGGGGTGGCCTTGCCGCCTCTGATCTCTGCTTGTTGTATTAGAGTTGCATTAGAACCAGGACTGAATTTTTCTTCTGGCAAGCTCCAGGTGTTGCTACAGCTTCCAGATGTGCAGAGTCACACCAAGAAAGCACTGCAGTTTCCTGCATTAAACCAGAGCTTCTGCCAAGCACATTTCCATTCCTCTCTGCCTCCTTTCTGGCCAATTTTAGCTTCAAACGTCCAATTTAGAACAGGAGCAAGGAGCATCTGTGAAAAACAAGTCTGTCTCTTGGCAGACCCAGTGCAAGGCCAAGTTTCCAGCATTCTCCCAAGCCAGGGTTTAAAATTCAGACCCTGGAGGGGTGATAAAAGGAACAAGGTGGGAGAAGCATCTCTCTGGAGCTTGCCTTGAAGAATCTTGGATCCCAGAATGGAAGGTTAGGCACTTTGTAGCTGGGACTTGGCTGCAGACCCTGTGGTCCCTGTGCTGAAGGCAGCATTCCTGGAGGGCAGGACGCAGGTAGCTGGTGCAGTGCCCCTGGGTTGGTATCAGAAGTGAGGGCTGTGAGTTTGCTGGTTTTAACCACTTCCCTCCTTTTCTCCTGTTAATGGATGTCTTAGTCATTTCTAGAAGAGAGTGGGATATTGAGCAAAAGGGAACAGATAAGCCTGCAGGGATGGTGGAGTGGAAGAGGCTCCCCAGTTCCCAGGCAAAGCCAGAATGGGGTTGGCTTGACTCTGTGGACATTGTCGTGGTGGGACATCTCTCTGGGTTCACCTCTGAATGCTGAGGAGATGCACACTCAGTGCACAATGGAAGTGTTCAAGGCAAGGTTGGACGAGGCTTGGAGCAACCTGGTCTAGTGGAAGGTGTCCCTGCCCATGGCAGAAGGGTGGAACAAGATGCTCTTTAAGGTCCCTTCCAACCCAAACTATTCTAAAATTCTGTGATTGTATAACTCTGTTGTTGCTGCTGCCTTTCCAGATGCCCTGGTTCAAAGGCTGGAAGGTGGAGCGCAAAGAAGGCAATGCCAGTGGGGTGTCCCTCTTGGAGGCCCTGGACACCATCCTGCCCCCGACCCGCCCCACAGATAAACCCCTGCGCCTGCCCCTCCAGGATGTCTACAAGATTGGAGGTGAGTAAAAGCCTTGCTGCAGCCCTTTTATTCCCTCTGCTTTAACCAGACTCTTCATTCCTTGGAAATTTGGGAATGACATTTCCAAGCATAGGGAAACTGGAGGGGCTGGACTCTTCAAACTTGAGATAATACTGGGGAGAAGGGTGGTAGCTCGAGGGCAAAGACCCCATTTGGGCTGTCTGGGTGGAGGTGGAAATGTCCAAAGGTTCCCAGGGATCAGAGAGGAACAGCAGGACTGTGAGATCTCCGCAGGGAATACACAATGCCAAAATGGCTGCAGATTTGTGTGCCCCAGAGGTCATGGCTGGCCAGGCAAGTTGGGGGCAGCACAAAACATTCTGTGACCGAGGTGAGGGACAAGACTGGCAGGGAGGGCCACTGAAGCTGGTGCCTTGACCTGGCAGTGCTTCCCAAATGCTGGTGTCCATCATCAGCACCTCCGGCTGCCGAGCTGGACCGCGGCACAGCCATGTAGGGAGTGCGTCTCCCCTTCCCTCTGGAGAGGTGATGGGGACACTTTCCTGAGCTATAAATATCCCGTGAGCTCTCTGACCTGCTGGCAATGGTGGACAGTCCTGCTGACTCCCCAGCTGCTGGATTCAGCAGGAACAGCCTATTCCAGCTCTTTTCCACACTTTTCCAAGGGCATGTACAGAGCAGAAGCCAGGCAGGGATTGAATTCGGGATTTAGCAAGGTTTTTAATGCAGTCTTTTGTTTGCAATGGAGAGGAAAGGTGGTGAGTAGGTCTGTGTCCTCCCCTGGCTCAGCTGGGCCAAAGAGATCTCGTTTTGTCATGAGGCAGGTCCTTGGGGAGCAGAGACACCACGAAAAGAGGGGAGGTGGAGGCAGCAGGGTGGATGTGGAGGAGTGAATGGCACCAGTCAACCTCCCCAACCTCTTTTCAA
This sequence comes from Campylorhamphus procurvoides, assembly GCA_013396655.1. Lineage (NCBI taxonomy): Eukaryota > Metazoa > Chordata > Aves > Passeriformes > Dendrocolaptidae > Campylorhamphus > Campylorhamphus procurvoides. The sequence continues at coordinate 945,676 of WBMV01004063.1, forward strand.
GTTTATTTCTCTTACTAAGACTTCACCCGCCTCCAAAGGTGTTTTCCCAAATCTCCTGATGACACGGGGTGTAAAAGATCCCCTTCATTTAATGAGCCACCTTCATTCCCTGTCAGAGCTGGTGCTGTGGCCAGCAGGGATGTGGACAGTGGTGTTGTACACATGCTGTGATGTCCCAGTCTTCCCTGCAGGAAATGCCACAGCTGCTCCAAAGGAAGAGCTTTCAGGACATGTGGATTGCTCAGCAGCTCCTGACTATGGTGTTACTTCTTTTTTATAAAACACTGGGTAGGAAAGATGGACTCAGTAATTCTGAAAATCCCAGTGTTGATCTGTTGAAAACTGGGGGGGCTTTGGGCAAGAAGAAAACATGTTTTTTGGTAAAAACAACTGGATATGCCTTGATTTTGCTGAATCCATGCTATGGCCCAGGGATATACCAAGCAGATGACATTTTGCTGTGCTCTGTCCTTGTCTCTGCAGGGATTGGCACAGTCCCCGTGGGCCGAGTGGAGACTGGAATCCTGCGGCCTGGCATGGTGGTCACCTTTGCACCTGTGAACATCACCACTGAGGTGAAATCCGTGGAGATGCACCACGAGGCCCTGAGCGAGGCTCTGCCCGGGGACAACGTTGGTTTCAATGTGAAGAATGTCTCGGTCAAGGATATTCGCCGTGGGAACGTCTGCGGGGACAGCAAGTCGGACCCACCGCAGGAGGCAGCGCAGTTCACATCTCAGGTGAGCAGAGCTGCTGATGCCACCATGCATGGTTTGTCACCGTACCCCAGCCCCCAGCCTTGTCCTGACACTGCTCTGCCCCCCAGGTGATCATCCTGAACCACCCTGGCCAGATCAGTGCTGGCTACTCGCCCGTCATCGACTGCCACACCGCACACATCGCCTGCAAGTTCGCTGAGCTGAAGGAGAAGATTGACCGACGCTCTGGCAAGAAGCTGGAGGACAACCCCAAGTCCCTGAAATCGGGCGATGCAGCCATTGTGGAGATGATCCCTGGCAAGCCAATGTGTGTGGAGAGCTTCTCCCAGTACCCACCCCTTGGTAAGGGAACGGCTCTTTGGTGGTCTCTTGTGGAGGAGCATGAAGGCTCTGTGGGTGTAGAGCTCATACCAGACATGCTGGGCCTCTCCCAGTGTCCCCCACTGGTTAGACTGGGGAAGGAGCTGAGAATGTTTTGTTGCTCCCCCATGTGCTGGGGACACACTCTCTGCTGAGCTGGGTTTCCAAAGGCAGGGCTGGGCTACCCTCTGGGAGCAACAAGACCTTTCCTCTGATAGTTTCTGAACACATTTTTCAGTTTCCTTATCTCTGCCCTAAAAGAACTGGTCAGGAGAAGAAAGAGGGAAGTTTGCACAGCAGGGGCCACCTTTTAATGCAGGGAAGTGCCCTGCTTGGATCCCAGAATGGGTTGGAAGGGACCTTAAAGACCATCTTGTTATCACGGACAGGGACACCTTCTGGTAGACCAGGCTGATGTTGCACATCTGGAAGCTGTAGCAATGCCAGGAGCTTGCAGAGAACAGATGTGACTTAAATGTAAAAAAGAGTAATTTAAACAGAGAGGAGCATCAGGACTAGTGTGGTGATGAGAGTGAACGTTGATAGCTCAGGGCTTGTTCCCACAGGAACCTGCTCTGAGGAGATGGGTGTAGATCCCACCATCACCCTCCCAGAAGAGCTCAGCCTTAGTGTTCCCCTCACATGTCCCCACTCTCCATCCCACAGGCCGCTTCGCTGTCCGTGACATGCGGCAGACCGTGGCCGTGGGCGTCATCAAGAACGTGGAGAAGAAGAGCGGTGGGGCTGGTAAAGTCACCAAGTCTGCCCAGAAGGCCCAGAAGGCTGGCAAATGAATCGTGGGCTCCCAGTGCATCGCGCAGAAACCATCCCTGACACCAGGACGCTGCCACCGTCTCCCCCGGGCGCACGTGTGCACATCAGCTTGTAAGAGTTTATATGTCAACGACTGGATGCTCACCATTAAGGTCCAGTGGAAATTCTTTAAAAGGAAAAGCATGTTCCAGCGTTTGTGAGGCTTCATGTTAATTTTACCAATAAAACTGGTACAACATCCACAGTGGAAAAAAAAAAAACCAAACAAAAAAAAAACAACCCCCAAAAAACAAAACCAACCAACCAACCCAAAAGGTGTGGAGCTGTGTGTGTGCGTCTGTCATTGGGAGGGGCTGGGTTGGGTGGGGTTTGTGTGGTCCTACTTAGAGCACATGGAGGGGATGGGAATGGAAGAGGCTGGGATGGAAATAGGAGGAATCAGGAGAGTTCAGCACCCATTCTCAGGGTGTGACTCAGCACCCAGCCCTTCCCCAGCTCATACCCTTTAACCCATGGAGGTGTGTGGGCTGATTCCCCCAGCCTAAAGCAGCAGCTGCTCTTACTGCAGTTTTTGATACTCTCCTTAACATGTTCAGCCCTCTGGTATCATCCACCAGGGCCTTTATTATCATTTTTTCATGCAAAATAAGCACAGGTTAAGTTCCTACAGTTATACCACTGAAGGAAAGGAAAATGTCATGCCCCATGCCTCCTGGAAAGGCAGGCAGTATTGCTTTGATTCTTTGTAATGTCCCATTATTTTGGGAGAAGGGACTAAGGCTGCCTTGTCTCCTCACATGCTGTTCTGCCTCACGCATTCCCCAGCCCTTTCTAAACAACACAACAGGAACATTTCTCCCTGACTGAAGCCCAGACATGACTCAAGACTCCCAAGAAACCCCAAAACTCATGGTCCTCACCCAGGACAGTGTCTTGACTCCCATTACAAACTTTCAGCCTGGGGCAAGGTGTGCACCTTTCCCAACTCCACCCAGTGCAGCTGTCCCAATCCGAAGGGTTGTGATTGCTTAGTTGTTGGGATCGACCAAAAAGCAACAGCCAGGAGCTTTGAGGGGGGCAGGGTGGGAGCACCGAGCATGAGGAGGAGTGGAAGGTGGCACAGCAAGGCAGGGACAGGGGGGAGGGTGGTGTGAGAGATGCTGCTTCCATCACGGTGCTCCAGGGACTTTTCCAAGGGACATTTCCTCCCTGAAGGTGGCATTAGCACCGTGTTGGGGCTTCCTGAGGTTGTCTGTGCCCATGGCATGGCTGTTAGGAGAAGCCACAGTGTTGGGAGCAGGCGGCTGTACATGGGCTCTGTGAAGGGCAGCATCATGCAAGCTCCTTCCCACGAGAGCTCCAGAGCCACAAGTATCATTACCGTTTGTGATGGAGGAGCTCTTAATGATCCTAATTAACATCTGATGCTCTGCAGGGCTAAGTGTCCCCAGGCAGAGCCTCAAGGAGCTGACATCAAGCTGAATCACAGAGACTGCTGCATAAAGTCACCCTGCCTGCTCCCCCAGCACCCTTCCTATCCCATGTCCCAGTCTGACAGCACATGGACACGTACCAGCTTCCTGAGCCACGCTCCCCAAAACTCTGCACAGGCCACTGGGATTCCTCACCCCTCTCCACACCCCCCCCACATCCACCAACTTCATCAGTCGAAATAAACTTGATGCCTGAGGTCTTTGCAGCATTTCAGCTCTATGAAGTGCCATGTACTTGGCGTGCCACATATTGGAAGGGGAGCTGGGGATCCCTGCAGGCACAGCATGACCATGGGAGAAGGCTGTTTTCCCACTGATAGTTTAATCTCATCTTCAGCTCCTCCTCCATTTCCCAGCTCCTGAGGCATGTTGCCCCTGAAGGCAGCAAAGCAGATTTGTGCCCCTTTCTGGGTATTTCCAAGGAGGAGAACAATTTGATGTGCATGTTTTTCCTCCATCCTTAAGTGCAGCAGGAACAGGAACTCCTGTGGGAATATCACTCCCACACTGCTCAGGAACCTCCAGCTCTCTGGTTCCCAATGAAAACCAGTCCCTGGCACAGCAGGAGTGGGGACAACCTTGGGGTCAGAGAAGAGCAGGCATGTAGTCTGCACCTCTATTGCTTTTTTAAAAGCAAAACCAAGTCTGACAAAACCACAGCTACGTTTCCATAGAAATATGCCAGGGGAGCTGTGAAAGATGCTCTGGGAGCAAAGCACAAGTGGTGTGGTAATTAACAATGGAACTGCAGAACAGGAAAAATATAAAACCCTGAGGATTTAACTCACTCTTGCTCATAGCTCACAGCAGGGCCAAATTTTCAGCCTGATTTCAGTGTGGGTTGGCAACCCAGGTGATGTGCAGGAGCAGAAAGAAGAGACAGGGCCTGAAGTAAGTTTTCAGCAGCAGCAGCATCCCCAATTTTGGGATGTTTGGGTCAGGACCTGCAGAGACAGAATTAACAGAATATTGTTATTTAAATCCCCTCCAAAGCATGACACTCAAAAAAGAAAATTAAGTATGCTGAGTTTTGGGGATCTCAAATCAATATCAAATGAAGTCATGACCTCCTTCCAGCCAAACCTTGAGTTGAATCCATTGTGGAATTGTGTTTTGGGATCGGATCAATGACCCAGCACGTGCAATTCATCGCCTGACCCCACAGGGCTTGCAGGCACGCTGGGGATGTTGATTTGGGAACCATCAGCACCCTGTCGGAGCAGATGGGTGTGTGTGGCCGTGGCAGGTCATATATAGGGCTGTGCTGGTGAGATGGATTATAAAACTCTGACAACTCCTCCAGTTCCTCCCTACCATGGCAGGTGTGCTGGGACCCCACAAACGAGAGCTCCGAGGCATTTTTTTTCATAGCAAGTTTTAATTTTTTGGAGTCACTTCCCACGCCAGTCCTCCCTGCTGGCGTCGCGGTGGATGCTTTCCCTCGGTGCAGCCTCAGCATCGCCATCTCGTGGAAGAAGGGAAAAAATCCTTTTGGAACAGCCGCCAAGCAGAGGAAATCAGACCCATTCCCCTGTTCCTGGCAGGGGGAGCGCGTCTGTGGCAAGGTGGAAAAGGTAGAACCCCGAGAGCTGAAAAGTGCTTATTGTCATTTCTTTGGGGACCAGTGTTTGTGAATGTGATTGCATGACCTGATATTTAAAGTTGGTGTGTGGGGGAAATTACTAGAGGTTGTAGGAAAGTCAAAAACCATCAGACCTGACTGAACTATGCATCTAGGGATCAGCTATTCAAGAGGTTTTTTGAGAAACCAGTGGACCTGAAAGAAGAGGGATGGAGAGGGAGGTGTGGGGGGGCTGGATGTCAACCAGCATCCTGTTTCCCAAAGGGACATCATCTCCACGGTGCAGCACACCCTGTCACAGCATGGCATTGATGCCTTGTTTGGGTTTTGTGATGGAGAAGGGAAGATTCCATGAATGGGAACGTCCTGCTAGGTGTGAACAGACACTTGTGCACATACCCAGCCCTTGTGCTGGCTGCTCTTGTGGCATCCAATAGAGAAGGAGGAATGAGCCCCCGCTCCTTTCCCACCTCTACCCTTGTGTCTATCTGTGCACTGTTAATAATTTAAAGTAAGTTTTCTTAATCCACCAGAGCTGATTGGCCGACTCAGCAGGCGTTTTGGGCTGCTTTAAAAAATTTATAAGGTTTTTGCAAGACTGCAAGTGTAATCTAGGCTGCAGATGCTGAGCTGGGTGAATTTGAACCGCCTGCTGCCCTTCTGCACTTGGAGGCGAGATAAAGCATCAGCCACAACCTCCTGTCAGCTTGGGCATGTCCCTGCAGAGACCTGGAAATGCCAATGCAGAGCCTTTTGTGGCAGCTTGGACACTCAGAGTGTTTCTCCAGTTAAGGCAACTCCTTTCCCATCATTCCCTTCATCTGCCAACTTAACCCCACATGGGCAGTGAGGTCCTGCCTGTCTCATGTTGACTCAAAACTCTTGGTGACATCTGGAGCATTTCAACAACATTTGGAAACACATCCAAATAAGGGAGAAGACCAGAGATCTCCTGATCTTCCATCCCATTCCTGCTGCCTTGGAAACCAATGTCACTGACTGCCAGGGAGGCCAAGGTACCCTTCAGCCTCCTGAACACCAGCATTCCCAGAGAACATCCCCTGCCATTTCCTGCTGGTGATGGAGATGCTAAATCTTCTATGGCAGAGGTGGGAATGATGCACATGCAGCACCAAGTAACTACATGACCTGGGAAAGTGGTTTCATCACTGACCCATGTCTTTCCTTGGGTGCTGTGTCCCAGCAGGTGCTTCTCTTCTCCTTGGGCAGTTGTGCAGAACATTTCACCTTGCAAAGCTGCACTGTCAGTGGATAGTTTTCCATCCAGCATGGATGTAAATCACCAGTGCTCTGCTCCCCAGCCCATGTGACTGGGCTTGGCCTCTTTCATGAGCAGATCTGCAGTGCTGGACACCCAAATCTGAGCAGATGGGGCTGGAGCTCCCTTGCCAGCCTAGATAGCACATGGCACAGACAGGCTGAGGAGAACTGCAGGCTGGAACTCTGATCTCCCTGGGTTTTGCATCCTTGCGACTGGACGTAAAACCCTTGGACTAGACCTTTTTGGGAAACAGGATGGGCCAGACCAGAAGTTGGGGAAAAATGCTGATCAGGGCAGAGAACATCCCATGCTTGTGTGAGTCTCGTCTCTCCATCCTGTTCCCCTTGTACCTCCTTCACAAAGCACATCAGACACCCTTGCCCAAATCTGCTGCACAGATACAAATTCAGGGAGGAGGGTGACAAGCCAGGCCCTCTCCCAGCATTTTATAACACACCGAGGACAAAACCTGGGAGGTTTTGGCTCATTTCCTTTAACCACCTCCTTCTGCATCTCCCCACTGGAGATCCACATTTTCAGGTGCATCTGCAGCCTCAGGAGGACATAGCAGCAGCTCTGGCCAGGGCGATGCACCATGCCCCACCCTCCTCTTGGCCTGTGCCTTCACCCCCACAGAGATATTGCTGATCTGAGGGAGAAACTGGAGCTGTAGCACAGCCCAGGGATCAGCTCTGAGCCAGACCCCCCTTCCTGCCTTGGGTATCATTTGGCCACAGCTCCTTTTCATGAAGATGTTTCAGCATCTTCAAATAACTCATTTCAGTTCTGCTCACAAACACTCCTTTGCTGCCTACAAATTTAGGGTGGCCTGGTTTTGCCTGGTTTAAATGATTTGTAATCACCCTGTGTCTGGCACTGTTCTCATGCCTTATATCTGCTAAATGCTTTCTGCAATCCCAGCGAGCACCGCCTGCTGAGCACTTAGAGTGATGAGTCTGGATGCAGCCAGGCTTTGGGACAGGGATACAAGAAGGGGAAAAAGAGTAAGAGGATCCCCAAATATCAGCTCTGTGTGGAGGTGATGGGTGTGACAGCATTTACTTTGCCAAGGCTGCCGGTTTCTGAGCCTGGGTTTTGGTGTGGAGTGGGAGTGCAGGGGGATTGTTGCCTGTGCCAGCCCCTGCCACAGCTCAAAAATCAGCATGATGGTAAGATGTGAGTCAGCTCCAAGGACACAGCGTGGAATTCTCCCCCAGCACTGACCTGAAGGACTGCAGTGACAAAGCGAGGGTGGCTCGTGCCAGGCGGGAGGTGGCTGTGATTAATGGAGCTGTACCAGCCTCCTGGATGCTCTGAGCAGTTCCCATTAGAGCAATTGCTGGGAGGGAAGTGTGCTGCTGCAGGTCAATATGCTTTGGTGCTCTCACCAGCCAGAGATCTCCACAGGGACCATGGGAAATGTGCAGAGAGTGGGGACAGGGAGGGGTGGCTGAGGCTGACCACATTCCCAGGTGGAGGTGAAGTCCCTCCCGCAGGGTGGCCTGGCCAGCTGACAGCTCGCTGTCAGGCTACAAACACAGCTCATTTTTAAATCCACCCTCCCCTGCCCTGCCCGCTGCCTGCACAGGCAGGCGAGCACACAGAGATGCTGAATGAGAGGTTTTGAGGGCACAGCCAGAGTGTCCAGATGCCCAGAGGACAGGAACATCCTTTGGACTCATGAGAGCAAGACAAAGTTGCAGGAACGAAAATCAGGGGCTGCATGAAAATCAGGCTGAAAGTGAGGAAAAGTCATCCTGCAGGCACAGCATCCACATTTCCAGAGGGGCCCTGCCCCTCAGCTCCATCCTGCCTTGTCCAACACAGGGACATTTCACACACAGACTGTCTCTCCCCACACAGGGTCCAAAGTGAGCCCACAAAGAAGCAATTCCATGAGAAGTAGAACTGAGTGGGAACGAATTTATGTTTGGAAAAGTCTTGGGTGGGTCCTCTGATGTCCATTATAGTTGTGTGTGTACATCACCATCTCCCGCAGTAAGGGGATTTCAGGGTTTCTGTCCTCTCTCTGATCACATATTTTCACTCATAGCAAATTTCCTATCTTTAATAAAGATGATAAAAATTGCCCATAAGATCTGCAGTTATTAAATGAGGGAAGAGAGATGCAGATGCACATACACCAGCTTTCCTTAATACCTCAGGTTAAAGATAAATAAATCATAAACCCTTGCCCCTTCATGTTCTTTTGATTTCCCAGGTGTCCAGGCTGAAAGACTGAAGCAAGCCTGCAGCAAAAGCTCATGGTGCAGAGAAACCACAAATTTAGTTACTTCAAGAGTTTTTCTTTGCAGATGACACATGGTATGCTGTGACAGAGGCAGGAGCATGGAGACAGCCACGTCTGCCTGGCAGCTTCCCAGCAGAACACTTCCATTTTTCAACCTGAAACATGGATCAAAACTAACCCTCTTAATTAAGCCCAAAATCTAATATCCCTTCTTTGACATTCTGGAATGAAAATAAATATTACATGAAAAAAAATTGGAAAGCAGATTCCTTTTTACATTTGGAAGGGGTTTTTTGAGCTCTTTCAATACTGGAGAAAGTAAAATAATTAACCTTAAAGCTTTTCAGTATTTTAGTGATTGAATTTGGTTGTCTAACTTGCCAGATCTGGAGATTTTAACATTTTAGCAAGAAAGGGAAAAAACCCAAACAAAGAAAAAAATGCTTTTCGACAACAACAATAAGAGAAAATAATTTCCCCCCCCCTGCATCTCCCATGCTGATTCCCCCCTTCTGGCAGGCAGGGAACCTCCCAGCCAGCACCTTATACCCTCTTTCCTTGCTGTTCCCTAAGGAATACAAAATCCCTGGGGCATGATGGGCTCATCTCCACAGACCCTTTGTGATCCAGCACAGCTCCCCAAGTGCTATAACCCCAACAGAGCAGGAATCCCCCCCACGTTCTGCCCCAGTATCTCCTGCCCTACATGCCAAACCCCATTTTATGCCCCTTGCACCTACCAAGGTGGGGTTCTTGAAGGTGCCTCCTGACCCAGGACACCTGGGACCATGTGGAGCCTATTTAATTGAGTTGGTTTCTTCTCCACAGCGGGATAAAGTACAGAGCAATCTGCTGTGCCCCTCCTCTCAGAGATGATGTGTCAGAATCAGCTATTTCAGTATGGGCTTATTTCTTTCTGATGACAACCTCCAGTCCCTAAATATTCATGCAGGTTTCAATTCAGCTTTGAAGTTGGTGGGAGGCAGGTGCTTGAATGGGAACAAAGCACCTAATGGGCTTTGTGGGACTGGGTCCCAGCCAGGATGCAGTTATGATCCTGGGACGTGTTTTACTGGGAGCAGGGCCAGTCCTGAGCTGGACTCCAAGCTCCTGACACCTTGCAAGGCTGGAAGAGCTCCTAGGTGAGACCAAATTAGTTTTGTAGCTAGAAGCTGTATTTTGTAAAAAGCACAGCACTGGGAGACACTGGGAAGGGACTGTTGGTGGTAAATCTACATCTCTGAAGGGTCACCCTTAAGGAGCTTGTGGCACTTGGGGTATGGGAGGAGGTCCTGTAGCAGCCTTGCCTCAGGGAATGAGGTATCAGAGCACAGAGGTGGCAGCAATTTGATGGTGTGGTTTTGGTCCTTGTGGGTGCAGGAGGAGGCAGAAAACCAAGGAGGTCAGGAGGAAGAATGTGAGCTCTGGAAGACATGAGGAATGACTAAGAGAGCTAAATTTACAGAGTCTGGTAAAAGGAAGACTCAGGGGCAACGTGGTCACGGGCTAAAAATAGCTTCAAGGTAAAAGTATAAATGAAGAAAGGGAATTACACGTGGTCTCAGAGGAGGAGAGGGCAGGAGACAGAGTTGGAGGCTAATGATGGAAGTGTGGAGAGTAGAGATGGGGAGGGAGACCTGATCAGTGGGGACTTGGCCAGGGGAAGGGTCTGTGGAGGCTGAGTGGGGCAGAAGCAGAGTGGTAAAAAGGTGACAGGGAAAATGGTGTGGGTGCCAGGGCTTACTTGCAGCTTTGCAGGTGCTCTGAGTGTAACCCAGTTTAACTCAAGAGTATTCGCCCTAACTTTGCTTTTTTTCCACTTGCTTCTCCTTCCATATGCACAGGTAAGTAGCTGTTTTTTCCAGAAACTGGTTTTCCTTACAGTGAGGCCTTCACAGCACAAATTAATATTTAGACTTCAGCAATTGTAATCACTCTTAGAAAGAAGGAATATAAACTTCCCAGTTAAGAATGGAGTGCGTGTGTCTCCCTTACAGGTTAATTCAGTGTAACTGAGGGAGATTTCTGTTCCTACAGTTAGACACTTCCAGCTGCAGCTCAAGCTGATCTCATACAGCAGGATTTATCCTGAGTTTTTCTGGAACAGCCTCCAAGGAGGTCGGTGCTGTCTAAGAACAGGACAGGGAGATGGATGGTGGTACAGAAATTTTGCATCCAATAAATATGTAATATAAAATAAGCAGCTCTGTCAGCAGGAGGATGAAGGAAGCCTGGCTTCTTATCAGCATGTTGCTTGCAAATTCTGATTGAAGATTTTTTGTTGCTGGGAGGGGTGGCCTCCTCATGGGCATCCTTTCCTGTGCCTAGTAAAGATGAAGATGCACTTTAGAATCTCCTTTGGAGGGGTCACTGTGGAGTCTCTGTCTGTTTATGCTTCTAATTTTAATGAAAATTGATAGAAATTTAATTAGCATTGTAACTGATGACTGTCAGATTTGATGAAAACTGGACAATCTGGTGTACCTTCATTTTAGGCAGTAAAAAACTGTAAGTCAGTGGTGATACTATGGTTATAACTGAGTGCCTTTGCTCGTTGCCCAATTTGAACTCTCTTGCTCTTGAGGTGGTCTTTCTGCATCAGCATCTTCGTCTTTGGTCTTTGTTGCCACAGCCCTGAGGGCTGGAGTGACCATCCCCTCTGGTGGCAGCAGGAGCCTGCAGACCCCTCGTTGGCCACAGCAGAAGGCTCAGGCCAAGTCATGGGTAGCTCCAGGATGGAGCTTTTGCGATCAGTGAGATGACACCATGTCACCTGCTGTTAACTCTTCCTTTTAGTCCCTTCCTCAATCCTGGTTCATGGGTCTTCAATCTAATTTAAGCTTATTCAGCCAGTTTCTGTCTCTTGCTTAAGCCCCATTTTCTTATGGCTCAAACAGCGGCAGTGGTAAGCAGGAACAGGTTCTCTTCAGTTCACTCCACCTAAAGAGTTCCTTCCCTACCACTCTGCAAGTCCTCTGCAGCTGTGCCCAAATCTCCCCATCCCAAATGCTGAAGCCTTTGCTGAGCATTACCTTCTGTTCTAGCCAGAAGTGCCTATCCCCTCGTGATGCTCACCTTGCTCCCTTGGAAATCTGTAGGTCTCTCCATTTGTGCACATAATTATCTTTCTTACAGCTTTTGATTTTTTTTTCTCTGTGGGCTCCACCTTATTCTGAAGAAGCATCACCTTCCAGGCTGAGTTCCTTGTATGAACCAACCTTTCTTGCAACAGAGCTGCTGATTTCAAAACCAAAAATGGTTTGGCATACGTTGGAAAGAGTCCCTGTTAGGCAAGTAAGACAGACACATAAGTAATCAATAGACACAGACTCTCAGGAGGTGTTTTCTGCTCAGGAAAGAGGATGGGGTGGTGGGAGGTGAGGGGTAGCTGAAGCAGAAGGAGATGGGGGGACACTGGGTGCAGAAAGACCAAGCTGTTCATGTCTTTTCCCTTGGCAGGTTAGTGTTGCTGGGATGTTGCAGCATCCTGTACAAGGGGAGGTAAAGCCATCTGCTTTAGGGTTTGAAAATAGCTCTGGAAGAAGGCTGTGAGTGACAAAACCCAGGCTATGGGTAGCACAGTTCACACAAACCACCAGCTGGGTGGGGATGAAGAAGGGGCTCTCCTTCACTGTTTCAAGCAGAAATTTATCCCTGGAGTCATTCTACATATTTCATACCAGTCACTTCTTACCTTGTCTCAAAAATTGCCAGGGGACAGAGCATGGACTTGCTGTATCTTAACATGGATTGATGGATTTCATCCTACCTTCAGGGTCTAAGCTATCTGCCATGGTGTTTGTGTTTTAAAGTCATCACTAGTGTTGAAAGCAAAGGACTGACTCAGTAATTCTCTTTGTTTGTGGAGGCATAATGTCCTTGGATCAGATAAAAGCACCTTCCCAGTACTGCTTTCATATACCTCATTAATTCCCAGTGTTAATGGCTGTGTCCTGTCTTCTGCCACCCAGCAGAAGTGGCAACATAACTGACTTCATCTCCGAAATTACCTGCTGCAGGCTCCGTGCTGGACATTGCAGCTCGATTCGTGTTTGTGCTCCAGTTGTTCCCAAGAGACTGCTGCTCCTCTCAGGGCTGCAGCTCATCTCAGTTCTGCAGACTGGAGAAAGGGAGAGCTCCTGTGAGCTGGTGGAGTGGTATGTGGGGGAGGAAAGTGGAAAGCCACGTGCTTGGGGTCTCAGTCATGTGTTTCTGAACACTCAACTACAACCTGCAGTGCCAACCCATGGAATATTATCCACAGAGGAGTTAGAGATGCCCTAAGAGTCCAAGTCGAAGAGAAAGAAGGGCAAGGCTAGAGCAGGTCTTCATAATTTCAGGTGTTTTTCACCTCCCAAGGACTCCTCTGTTTACATAAGGAGGCAATCCTTGATGCCACTCGCTTACAAGACCTTGCTTGTCTTTGAGGTTTTGCCTCCGCCCCAAGTGATGCAACAATCCCTGACAGTCCCTACAACCACACTGTGTCTTTCCTCAGCTCATCCATGCTTTGGGAAGGGTGAAATCCCACCCCTTATATTTCCCACTCCTGATTTTTGGTGGTCTCAGAGATACAGGATACCCAAAGCTCTGCTGCAGTGAGACACTGCAAATGACCAACTAATTAGGCAAAGAGGAGTGCATTGAATTTTGATTCTTCTTTAGGGCTCACAGACTATTAGTAATCTTGAATTTGTTAATTGAAAATTGCTTCCTCTGTTTGTTGTTGGCCTTTTTGTGGAGGGGGATATTTCCTGCTTTGGGACTGCGTCACTGGATCTATAATAATGCACTTTGTACATTAGCGCCAGGCACATTTGTAATTGGCCACCCTATTAAAGAACACTAATGATCTTACAAGTGTTCACAAATAATGAATAGAATGGCCCCTCATTGAATTGAGTAATTTATTCACTGACATACTTGCAGATCTGTTTTTCCAGTATTTAACCCAGCTTTAGTTTTCTGCCTGCCTTGCAGAGATGGCTTCTCTTTCAGCCATGTGTTGGAGAGAATATGGGTCACAGGAAACATACTGTTCATAAAAAATGTAGGGCTGCTCCTCACTGGCTCTTCTCTTTACGTGCGTGGTAGGGCTTGGGGAGTGAGAGGCAGCAGCTTTCATCTCAACTCTCCTCTTGTCCATTAGTTGTCATTGGGATTCTCCTGAGGAATTAGGAGAGGATCAAAAAGCCAAGACTTGAGAAGTGCACTCTGGAAGGTTATGTTGATTTTTCTCATTTAAATATGAATTTCAGGAAAAGCTGGCAACAATACAGTGACAGGATTGGTTTTCTAACTGCTGACTCTGCTAGAGAGGGAATGAAACACAGCCCTGGGTGGTTCCTGCAGCCGTGAAACTGGGGGCAACCATTTTGCTGCTTTCCTGCAAACATTGTGTTGAGGTATTTGTGACAAAAGAAGCAGCTCATCTGAGCTTGCAATTCAATTTACCTACCAAAACATCTTGTCCTAAAGCCTTGTTTACTTACAAAGAATGCGCAGTTTACTTACAAAGTATGCAGTTTACAAATTATTTGTGACTTGCTGGGTTGCAAGGGACAGAAAAGTCACTGCGTAGGAGTTGGTGATCCTGGGCTTGATTTTATTTGATTGCAGGTCTTCCTGTTGCACTGCAGTGAACCCTTTCCATTGAGCATAATTGTGTAGGGCAGGTACCTCTGCCCTGTGTCAGGTACCTCTGCCCTGTGTCAGGCTTTTGCAGCATATCTGTCTTCTCCTGAGTCCTGTGAAGATGGGAAGGTCAGGAGGAAATAATGCTTGGGGCAAAACCAGCCATGGAGGGAAAACGGTGCTGCTGGACCATAAGCAGTGGGGTGTTAAAGAGCTGATACGGGTCAGCACATCTGGAGATGGATTTTCTGTGCTGAGAGCTTGGTCTCTGGCCAACTTGGTAAGCCCATCATGGTGAAGTTTCAGGGCATAAGGGAAGCTGAATTCAGGCTTTCAGATCCTAAGGTGGTAGGTTGAACCTTTGGGAAGCATGGAGAAAAGGAATGACTTGGGATTTGTGGTGAGGGTAAGCAGGTCTGGTGGCTGAGTGGGCATGTGGAGGTGGGGCATGGATCGAGTCCTTCATGTGAAACTGAAGCAATGTCTGCACCTGCTGCTAGTGGGGCCATGTCGAATTCATGGGGATGGGCATCCCATCAAAGGGTGCTTCCCACAGGGCTTTTTCAGAAGGAGCTCACGCCTTGGTGGTTTTTGGTGGGATACCGGAGCCTGGTTTTGGGAGCGGACCCTGAACACTGGGTTGAGGTCGGGAGGCAGATGTCAGATCTTGATTTGAGAGGGGGATGCCAAAGCCTGCTTTGGAGTGACTCTGAAGCCAACATTCACGGGAGCAATGCCATATCTTGATTTCCTTGTTGGAGAGCAGCCGGAGCCCCCTTTTCTTTAACCTTTTGGAGGGAGGGCGCGGGGATGGATGACAAACCCATATTTTTTGGGAGTTTGGTGGGAGGGGGAGCTCCATAGGCTGGTGGCGGCGGGGGATGCCAAGGGTTAAGGGGGCGGGCGGCGTCGGGCGGCGCTGGCGGAGCCGATTGCAGCGGCTGCTGCNAAATCCCGCAACGGAGGCGTCTACCCGGGCCCCGCCGCCGAGAAGAAGCTCAAGGTGGGCTTCGTGGGGCTGGACCCGGGCGCCCCGGACTCCAGCCGGGACGGAGCGCTCCTCATCGCCGGCTCCGAGAGCTCCAAGCGGGGCAGCATCCTCAGCAAGCCGCGCTCCGGGGTCTCGGGCAGCGGGAAGCCCCCGAAAAGGAATGCTTTTTACCGCAAGCTGCAGAATTTCCTCTACAATGTGCTGGAGAGACCGCGGGGATGGGCTTTCATTTACCACGCATACGTGTGAGTAAAAGGGTGGGGGGCAAACCTGATGGCAGAGACCCCTGCGGTGCGGTCTGCCCTCCTCCACCCCGCCCAGCCCTCCAAAAGCGGCGAGGAGGGAGGATGCTCCAGCTGCAGAGCGCGTGCGGGGAGGGGATGCCGGGTGCCAGCGCTGGCTGGGGAGCCCCGGGGGATGCTGCGGGGGAAGGAGGCTGAGCCTCTCCCCCCTTTCTCCAGAGCAATCGGGCTGCGGGGCCGGGCCGCCTCTGTATCCCGCATCCCTCCTCCCGCATCCTTCATCCCTCCTCCCGCATCCCTCATCCCGCATCCCGCATCCCTCGCCCCAGCCCAGGCGGTGCCCGCGGACGGGGCGGGAGGCGGCGATGGCCATCTAGGGGTGTGGAGAGGCTGCCCCTGCAGAGCTGGGTGGGCAGCTCTTGGGAAAGGTGCGATGCACCGGGCCCCTGTTCTCCCCTGCCCGCTCCTGCTTGCGGGGGAAGGGGCTGCTCATGCGGTCGGTGCAGGGGGATGGAGCAGCGGGAGTGACGGGGAGCGACTGTTCCTCCGTCTTGCTTCAAATCACCATAGCAATGCTGAGAGCACAGGAACAAAAAGCTCTGCTCAGGCACTGTCTCTCCTCCCTCCCACCCCCCCAGCATCCTTCCCCTCCCCGGCCCCATCTTTGCCTGCTGGGTGGCTGCGGAGGGTTTGGGGCCGGGGTTTGTGCGGGGCTCTGCTCAGGGTTCTGGAGGTATTTCTTGTCCCCCCGTGGGAAGCGACTGAATTGGAGATGTGTCTAGAAAGAAATGCTAATCAGTGTCTGGGGCTCCCTGCCTGCACAGCGCCGAGCGGTAAACAAAGGAGCATCCTTGGGTGCACATCTGCCCCCAGCACCGGGTTTTAGGCAGAAATGGCCCCGTTGACCCGCGTTTGGCAGAGGGATGCCCATCCCTGAGGCATTGCTGCATAGGAGAGCAGATGACTTCCCGTTGTTCCCAGGACTGCAAAGGGTCAAGATAAAGCGCTGTGTTACTGCAACTCCCTTCCCTCTGGGACTTTCCACAGTCCCACCAGGCTCTTCTGCAGGCCTGGGCTCAGGCTGAGGTGCTTCTGCCCTTGGTGCCAATGGTGGTGTTTATTTTTTTTTCTTTCTGTGTTTTTCATCATGGCCAGGGCCTCTGTCAACTCCGGCAGGAGGAATTTTGGAGCCTTTTCTGGTATTTTTTTTCCCCTCTCCATGCTTTTGGTGTTACGGTATCATAAGATAAGGAGTTGGGATGTGCTTTCTGGTCCTCAGCCATTTTGTACCTTGAGGCCTTTCAGAGAGGTGTTGGTGGGACCGGTTGGAGAGGTGAGATCCTGGCTGGGTGGGAAGGGGAGCTTTGCTGTGCACTGCAGTGAGTTGGAGTCCTTGGGGAAGCTCATCCCCCCAGGGAAAAGGGAGAGGAGAAGAGGGAGCATCTGTGGAGCTCAGTTGCAGCTACGATGAGGAGTGTGAAGTCCAGTGCTGGGGGCACCCTGTGCGTCCTTCGTGCTGGCCATCCTCTGGAGTTGTAGGTGGTTTGTGTAGCAAAATCTTCCAGAATCGTGTGGAGGGGCCGAGCATTCACATTGTGAGCTGGGAGCTTCCCCGTGCATGCGCCAAGGATGGGGAGGGATGTTGTGCAACATGCACTGTACACTGTTAAATACAGGTGAGACCCCAGCCTGGGACACTGGGGTGACAGTGACAGAGATGGAATGGGCTGAAAATGATAAGCAGCAGGGGTAGCCCTTGCTGTAAAGGCTTTTTAAACAGCCTTGGCTTCTTCAGCTACTCCAGCTTCTGACCTGTTTGACTCCCTGTGGTGGCATTTGCTTGGGCAGCCAGGAATGCTCCCAGGGCAGGAGCAGGGTCACCCCAAACAGACTTGTTCCCAGTGCCAGGCTGGGGAGCCCATTGGTTCTCCCAGCTCAAGCAGCTGTGTTTCTTCTGGGCTCGTGACTCCACTTAAATCTGCTGTGACACCACATGGAGCCACTGAAAACCATCCTATACCCTCCACCCCTGCACCTGCTGGGAAACGGAGGCTGAATTCAGTGCTGAGGTGGTAACTGCACCAATGTCTGAGAAGCATTGGGGATATATTTTTATTTATTTTTTTACAGTGTATTAGGAAGTTGTATGTATTCCAGTCTTCTGAACTGTACTTATGATAGGTTTAGCCTTGGCAGTTTGCTGTTACATTATTATTTGGTAAACTTTGAATACAAAGTCATCAGGATAATCTCAGGCACAAGTTTTCAGCCTTTGCTGCCTGCGTGAGCCTGGCATGGCCTGAGTCGGGTCTGTGAGTGCTGGAACGGGGCAGGGAGGGACTTTCCTGGGTTTCTGTAACTGGAAGTCTGTAATCCAGACACACAGGACAGATAAAAAGCTTAGTGGCTGCTTATTTGAAGATATGGGAGGATGATGAGACTGGCTCAAGGTCATAAAGTTTGTATGGAAGAGCTGGAGCCATCCTGATGTTCTGATGGCCGGTGCAGTGCTGTTGGGGTCACTCTGTCTCCTTCTGCCCCAAACCCCATTTTGTGCCAAAGTCTTGAGTACAAAAGCACCTTTAGCCTCTGTGCTGCAGGAATGGGAGTCCTGAAAAAGACTGGATGAGGGTGCCCTGTCCTGCTACTGTCTTGAGCTCAGTCACATTCCCCATCCTGACCCCATCTGCCAGCACCCCTATTTCTCTGCTTCTGCTGCTCACAAGGACTTTCTTGCTTAGGAGCTATTTCCAGTGTGAATGAGTTTGTGCCCCTGTAAGGTTGGGGTTTAGCTTGTAGAGATGCATATAGACTCAGCTGCATTTCTAGGTGTGGAGCTGCTCCAGGGTTGCTGTGCTGCTCAGGCAGCTCCCTGCACCCAGTGCCAAGACACCAGCTGTAAGGACTCTCCCTGCATGGAGATGTTTTAATAAATATGAGAAGTGCCTCTGGGTCAGTACCTCTGATAAATACCTGTCAGCAGAGGCCCATCTCCCAGGCTGGTTCTGCACCAGGTGATCGATGCTCTGCCTCGAGATGCCTGTATAGGTTGCATTTATTTCCAATGCTGCATCCTAGATCCAATCCATCTGATTTCATTCCCCACCCCTTCCTGCTGTCGTTCATTCCCTCTCACACCATTTCATGCATAAGAAACCAGGGAAATTCAAACCAGGGAAACTCCCCCATTTTCCCTCGCCCCCAACCCCAAACTCATTAACTTGGTGTCATTTCAAATGTTACCTCTGTGAGCAAAAGCACCGTTTTATATTTCTGTGTTATGAATCATTTTTGTACTTAATAGCTCTTCCCACACTGACACAACTGGGTGACCTGCTCAAGGGAGTTGTGTGTTTACAGATAATATATAATATATATATTGCCTTGCCCCATGGACAGCTGAGCCTTGTGGGCCCCATTTTTGAGCATGGCTGGAGGTGGACTCCAGCTCCCCTGTCTCTCATCATCTCCCAGTATTTCTCAAAAAATCTTTTTTTCTATTCCTCCCTCCCCCCTTTTTTTTTTCTTTGTGTTTTTTTTTAGCAGATCCTTAACGATGCAGCACGTGGCCTCATTCTGTTCGAGGTTGAGCTGAAACTTGAAAAGTTGAGCTAAAAGTTGTCTAAATAGCAGATCAGGATTTTTGAGGGATGCAGCAGCACTTAGATCTGGCGGCAGATTTCTGCACGAGGAAGCATTTGGCTTTCAAGTTTCTTTGAATAATCTAAGTTTTTTTTTTCTTTTTAGCCCTTTTCTCTTGGTTACTGTAAACTGCCCTGTGTTCAGAGGTGCTGAGTTGGAAGGGCTGTGATAGTTTAAAGTGACTTTTAGTCCCTACTTGCCATTTTATTTCAGAAGGAAGCACTATGTTCTGTGCCAGCCTAAGCAAAGTACTTGCACTGGGCACCCTCATAGCCTGATGTGTCTGGAGGTAAATTTGCTGATTCCCAGGTGAGATGCTCATATTTGGTCCCTGAGATTAGGAGGAGTGGACTGGATTTGGGGCAGTGGCAAGAAAACAGCCTGGATTCAGGCACTTTTAAAGCTGTGTGCTCAGGAACCAACATAATTCTTGCATTTCCTACTTGGAATTTACAACCCTAATGCGCCTTTCTAACTGTGTTAAAAATAGTTTGGGTGCATTTTCTATCTGCATGCTGTGCGCCATACATTCAGTTAATTAAGCAAGTGTAGGGACTTAAATTATAATAAGGAAGAACATTTCCTCCCTGTCTAATTCTATTAAAGTTTCCTTGTATCATCCCTGTCCCATTTGTTCTTCCCTTTTAACACCAGCCACAAACCACCTCTCTCTCCAGAGAGTCTCCTCCCTGCACTGCATCCTGGCATGGTCCCATCCTGGCATGGTTGGAGCATGGGGGATGGATGCAGGGTTTCTCAGTGTAGGGTTGGCCTCTTTTGTGACTCCTTTCACTCCTCACAGACTGATGAAAACATGGTTGGTTCACATAGATCCATTCCCAGATAATCTCTCACATCAGAATTTGGGGTAAGTGTAGTTTGGCAGTCTCAATTATCCATCCCCAAACACTGAGGAATGGCAGTTCATGGCAAGCCCTCACCCACACACAAGGCCTTTATGGACAGGTACGATGCCACCAAACTCAGCCCATCCATCAGTGCCATACAGGGACCTCTTAGAGTCTTCTTCCCACCTCCTAGTTGAGTACTTGGGATGGAGGAGCCAGTACAGATCTCCCACAGGTGCTGAGCTTGATGGATGTGCTGGGCTGTGACCTCCAGTGCTGATGCCCTCAGCCATGTGGTTGTGTCCACCGGAGGGACCAGGGAGACCTTCATACTGTGAAGCCTCACGAGCTCCTCTCCAGCTGCTTAGTCAGAGCTTGGTGGGAGCAACCTGATTTCACTCGCTTTAATGTGTCACGTTCCAGTCGTCACGCTCACCCCACACTGACATTAAGGAAATGAAAAACAAGCTGATCCCCTGGGTGACCTCCTTTTTGTGCTGCAACACACCTCACTCAACCAGATGAGTCTTGCTGTGGCTCAATTTATTATTTATTATAAGAGGAAATAACTGAAAATGCAAGCCCCAAATCCTGTACTAAAGGGAAGATAGGAATCGCTTAAAGATATGAAGTTAGCAAAAATCAGGCTTTTTGCACTGCAGCAGAAGGAAGGGACATTAGCATGGTGAGGCATTGTGGTTCCTTTGGCAGAGCAGAGTGGGCAGGGCAGGGGGTTTGCCTGTCATTTAGGCATCCGTGGTGCTTGCATTGATAAAAAGCACCTAAGTTTAGTGTTTGGCTTCTGGTATTTAAATAGCGAATACTTAGCTCTGCATAATCCATTTTAAGGTAGCCCAAATGCTTAGCTGGTTTCTCAGTTCATGAGGAACAGATTCCTCTTTACATTGTGGTGACAGGGAGATGTGCCAGTCCTTTTTCCTGCTATGTTGAACAGATATAGGAGAGCTGATAAAGATGGAGAGTCACTCCTACAAAGGATTAAACTTTGTATATGGCCTGTCCCTGTTGGTGTGAGGTCCCTGTTCCCAGTGCATCAGAGGAGTCTCCAGCACTGAGGTACACATTGCTTCAGAATAATGCAATGACTTTTGGCCTCTGATGGTCCAAAAGGCACCACATTGCAGAACCAGATTGTTGTGGTGGTCTAAACTGAGTTTCGTGAATGTATTTAGATGGGAGCTCAGATGAAAGCTGATCTGACACATGAGCACATGACAGCAAAACCGGGTAGTGCAGAAGGACAGAGCACAGTGGTTTGGCTGGTGCAGCTGGGTCCTTCAGCAGTGCCTCCTAATCAGGTTGCAAGACAAAAAGTACTTGGGCTATTCTGACAGTCACCTGTGGCAAAAGATGGTCCCACCTGGACTGCAGGAGCAGGTATTAAATATATGAATAGAATATAAATACGGTCCCTCGGGTTGAGCCCATCTACCCAGGTTAAAAGAAAAATGTAAATTTTCTCCAGTAAGAACAAATTGTGTGATACTTTATTTTACTTGTTCAGCTGATCTGCTGTGACCTCAGCTCCCCACACTGTTCTCCTGGCCATATTCTGGGTAAACTGCAAATGCAGCCTCCTGTGACACTTTCAGTGGAGGTGTTTTGGGGGCGTCATGTGCAATTATTCCAAAGCACTGAAATAATTACTTATAGTGTTTGATGGGGAGTATCTTGCACAAGACACCGGCTGGGATGGCGAGAGCTGCTTTATTACAGCCTTGGGGCTTCTTGACTGTCTAACTGCCAATAACTGAGGGAAAGCAGAGCATTCCTCCAGAACTCTCTGGTCTCTCTTTGGCATCACTCCAGCTTTTTAACGTGCCTTTGGTGTTGGTAAATACCCATCCAGTGACTTTTTTGAGTGGATTGGATGTCAAAGGGCAGCCTTTCCAAGGCGTGGGAAGCAAAAAGTCCTCTGAAATCTTCTCACCTCTTGCTCTTACTCCTTAGAGAGATGACTTAAAGCTACATCAGAGTCACTGGAGCTGCTGGGTGCAGCAGCAGCCTTGGCTTTGCAAGCCCTGTGACTGAGAAGTCACTTGATTTGTTTCAGGACATAGAATGTCCAGTCATTTCAGGTGGAGTGGTCTTTCAGCTTGAATTTGGTGATGCTCAGATACATGCTGGATTCCTTGTGGAAATCCCACAAGAGCTTCAATGCAGGCTTAACAGGACAGGTTTGCCTTCTGGAGGTTCCCAATTCTCTCTGTGAGTGGCAAAGGGAGCCTGACTTTCCTTGCACACCTTATGTGAGAGTTGGATGGGATGAGTCCAGACAAGGAGAAGACAGAGCTTGGCATGATTTCAAACTGGATACTGGAGTGAGTTGAGGTATTTCCCACCTCCTTTCTCCAGCCTCAGTATGAAGTGGGATGCTCAGAGCCAAAACTACACTGTGGACTACCTCGCCAGATAAGGTAGGGGTGAGAGATGAGGCTGATCCACATTAAAATGGGATGACCAGGATCTGAGATCCAAGAGTACTCAGCCATGTTTGAGAAGTGGTTTTGAGAAAGGAACCTTTGTAGCAAATCCTGATCCACTCTTGCAGACTTTTAACCCAGAACTCGAGGGAAAGCAACCAAGTCTTGCTAATACTGATTGTAGTTCCTAAGCAGCTCCGGTTGTGTTTTGGCTCTCTGAGGAGAGTGCCCACTGGTCAGTCCTCATTCTGAGATCCTTCTTTTTAAATGCCTCCTCTGGGAAGGTAGGACAGGCAAAAAAAACAAGACAGGCAAGGGCAGGCAGAGCAACAGGGTTAGGAGGCGACCTCTCTCCATCTGAGGATCCTGGCAGTCCATTGTGTCTGGTGCTTGGTTTCTTCGGAGACAATTGAAAGACAAAGAGGTTTTGCCTTCCGGAGGGTCTTTCCCAAGGATTCATAAATTCCTCATTTGTAAACAAACACTGATCTGCCTGGAAGTCCTGCTTTCTCATTTAGAGCTCTGCCAGCCTGGGGAGGTGACAGTGTCAGAGCAAAATACAGCTGGGGTGGCAGCGGAGCTGCTGTCACGCACTGCAGTGGATGAGCACAGCAGGGCAGGCAATCCTAACACAGCTTCCACAGCTGGGCTGTCACTCTCTATGAAGTTATCATGATGCCCAGGAAAAAAAATTAACTAGTAGAAATCCTGACTCAAAGGTGACTTGTGTACACCTCTTCTATCTCTTGTGTGAGTGCAGTAGGTCGTGTCCGGGTTCCTGCTGTGTGTGTTTCTTGCAGCTTGGGTTTGGTGTGGTGGGAAAAATTAATATGGGGTAGAAAAGAAAAAATTCAGGCAAAGAATAGTTAAAATGAATAGAAAAGAGAAAATAATACTTTGTTAATATTGCATCAGTGTGCAAGCACCCCTAATGGAAGTAGAAGTCTGCAAGCTTCTGTTTTGTGCAACAAGTCAAAAAGAGCCAGTCCCTGCTGTAAGACTTGGTGTATTGAACAGTCAAGACAGATGAAAGGCATAAAGTAGTTGTTGAGGCACTGCTGGTAAATGTTATCTTTGCTCCACTTTTCTTTTTAACAGTATTTCCTGTCATCTTATTTGCTTTTGAATTGGTGGGTGCAAAGGAAGTGGGGGTTGGCTTTGGCTACAGCAGACTGTCAGAGACAGGGATCAGCCCATCTCAGTGGGAAATCCTGTGTGGCACATCTTTCCAGGGACATGGATTGCCCACGGCGGGGCAGTTTGCTGTGATCTCACTATCCATTACAGATGCAGCATCTGGAGGGCTGTGAATGGGTCTTACTGACTTTCGTCCTGTTTGAGTGTTGTACGTGGCAGCAAAATGACAGCACTGGGAGACTTTGTCCTGCATGTTTATGGGCTTTCACACAACTCAGAGTCCCAAAGTGGCCATTAATTGAGTTTATGCTTGCTGGAAGGTTCATTACCTGATCTGAAGAATGTAATCAGAGATGTAAGAGCACTCCATCTTTCACTCAAGAGGGGAGCAAAAGAGGTAAATACAAATATCTGTATATTATAGGTGGACAAACAGGGAGTGAGGCTGTATTGCCACTTCAAGCCATATGGTGGTTAAGCCTGAGTGCTCCCAGGAGGAGCACTGAAAAACAGAACCTCTCCCCAATAATGAGGACTACTCATTGCTTTTGAGGCAGGTAGGCTACAAGAGGTACTTAGGCTGATGTGACCATTGCATCAATGCTGGACATTGGTTTATTTCTGTGGTTACTCATCCTTCCTCTTCCTCTATGCCTGGCAAGGCTTGAAACGCCAGATTGTGTCCAGTTAACCTCTTACTGGGCCTTCCTCCATGTTTTCTGGGATTTATTAGCAATGATTCGTGATCTAAGGACTAGTGAGATTCCTGAGTCATCTCCTTAGGCAGGGAGCTATTTATTTCACTTTGTGTGTTACACTCCCTGGGAGTGGGTGTCTCTCTTCCGCTTTTGGATCCTGCCCTGACTCTATATAAAGACTCTGGGCTTGAATGAGCAGCAAAACCAACCCTCAAACTGGATCCATCATTTGGAAGATGCGTGCTGCTCATCCCATCTCTCCTGGCTGAAGGGGCATGGCCATTTGGAGTATGGGTAGGAGCTTGCATGGGGCATTTTTCCATCTTGGGGTTGTAGAGCTGCTAGGACTCACAGGGACACAGAGTGCTGTGTGTCCATGTCCAGGAGCAGCTCTTGTTCTACAGTGGCTCATAACGGAGGGGTAGGTGTGATTTGTACTCCCTTTTCTCCCCAGTGGTTGATTTGCTGATGCTGTCGCGTTTCTGATTGTTGGAGTTTTTCCTATTTAGGAGAAGTGAGATGTTGAGTGGATGTAATTCCCTGTTGGTATTAGAGCAGGGACTGGAGGTGCCATGGGCAAATGTGGGAGGGCTCTTCTGGGACAGTGCCAGTGCTGTTGCTGCCAGGTTTGCAGAAATGTCATTGTGTCATTTTTCCTAGGATGGGCCTTTTAAGACGTGGTTGTCTGGTGGCCTTGCAGAAAGCTACCTTGCTGCATATGAATTTGGGGGTGAAGGAATGTTCCTCACGTAGCACCTCTCCAGGGAGCTGCAGAGAATCCATTGTGCTCATGGCAATGTGCATCCAAAAGCTGACTTCACACCCAATTAAGCATCACCCTGAGCCAGAGGGACAAGTCCTCATGTCATTATGCCTTGAACTCAATTGCTGGCACTTCATGAGGGCTCTGTTTCCACAGCCTGAGGGAACAAAGCATTTAATCCGTATCAGCACTAAAGAAATCTGGTTAATGTGTCCTCGTGGTTTGGTTCTTGTGGGTAGAGGGTGCATGTCACTGCAGTTGTCTTTTTCTTAGTTATGGCTATTCCTGTAAGGAAGGAAAAAGACCTGGAGAAAAGAACAATTTCCTGAACTCTTTGTAATTTATCAGAATTTTGCACTGTATTTTTGTTCTCCACATTTTTTTTCTTTTAACATGTAGATGTTTATAATGTGCTTAATTATCAGCTTCTCACTTATCATACCAGCTAATGAGGGGTAGGAGGAATTTCTGCACTGACCTTTTGTTGCTGCGGATGTTTTTTCTTTTCTGCAGCAGAAATCAGATATAATTTGAAACGTTCTCTGAGCTGCCCCTCTAGGCCCTGAGCCTGTTCTCCTTGATGCATATTTGTGGGTGGTGGGAGCATCTCGAGTCATGTTAAATGGCACAGAGTGAGCTGCTGAGGCTTAGTATGGGAATCAGTAGATCACCCATTTAAGTCTAGGATAAATAGAATCCTAGAATTACTTTGGAAGGGACCTTAAACATCATCTCGTTCCACCCTCCCTGCCATGGGAAGGGACACCTTCCACTAGACCAGGTGACTCCAAGCCCTGTCCAACCTGGCCTTGAACACTTCCAGGATGGGGCAGCCACAGCTTCTCTGGGCAACCCATGTCAGGTCCTCACCACCCTCACAGGGAAGAATTTCTTTGAATATCTAATCTAAACCTGCCTTCTGTCAGGTTAAATAACACCATGTAGATCTGAGACTTAAATTGGTGATGGTTTAACCAGCTTTAGTATGGAGGGAATGATTTGAGGTTTTGAGTATAGGGAAAGATAATGAGTAATGAAAGTGTCTGAAAAAGGCAAGTGAACGGGACTCTGAAGGTGTGTCAGTTCCACTGTTTTTACTGAGAGATGGAGATGCAGACATTTACAAGTTGATGAGACATATCCCACCCTCAGGTCTACATCCTGTGCTTTGAAATAGCCAGATCTAGGAGACCTGCTGGTAGTTGGGTTGGCGTTGACCCATCTATATGCAAGAACTTGGGGAGCACCATTGTTGAACCTGCCATTTTCACTGCTCCTCTTTGCAAATGCTCTGCAGAGCAAAGAGCCTGCAGTGGGTGTGTGCTTGGCAGAGGGCACCTACCCAAACCCCAGCCCATGGTAGAGAAATGGGCTTAACCTGCAAAAGGAGTTCAGTTCTCCCTAACTGTGCTCTTCTGCTCTTCCCCATGTGGGAGCCAATGGCTATTAAAAACCCCAGAGGAATTAATGAAGCTAATTAATTGCCTCCCTCTCTGTGACCAGGCAGGCCCCTTTATCCTGCAGCCACATCCCCATGGGATGTACTGGGAAGAGTGGCCAGAGCCAAACTTGACCCTGTGACAGCATTCCCTGCTGGCTGCAGTGGGCCAGTGGGATGTGCATTCCATCTGGGAAACACAGAGGCTGGTAATGCCCAGAGAGGTAGCACAGCCTGATGGAGTTGTTCACTTACATTCCATTTGCTAGCAGTCTACAGAAATTAAATAGAGATTAATTAAATTTTTTTTTCCTCCTCCTTCCTGCTTCCTCTTGCTCTTTGCTGTTTCTAGGGAAGACTGAAAAAATGTGCTAGATGGGAAGCTCAGCTCTGAGCATCCTTTCGTGAGTTCAGAATACGGTCCCCATGGGGCTGCAGGGAAAGGCCCTCTAATTATGGGGAACGTCCTGCGAGGCCGGGTTACACAACCAGGATGTAGAGCTGCTCCTGCTTCGGTTTAGCAGCAGGCTGATGATGCTGTAACTCCAAATACTACCTGGCTCTTATCCATTCATTTCTTTCTGTCACTGCTGGTGTCCTCCGTGCATAGCACAGGCCACTCGCGAGGCTCCGAGCCAAGGAGGAGGTAGGAAGGAGCGTGCAGGATCATAAAAGGGCCATTTGATATTTACAGTGCCCGGTGACATAATTCCCAGACAGCCCGAGCATATCTCGGAGCTGGCTGACGAGTCGCCGGGGAGATTTGGCTCCGATGCCACCGAGTGAAGGTGACTCCGTCCCAGCTCTGGCAGGAGCAGGATGCCCTGATGGGGAATTCGTGCTGCGGCGTCTGCTCACGGGCTCAGGAGCCAAGGCAGCGTCCAGGAAAGGGATTTAGGACTGTTGCAACTGCCCTGAGCTCTTACATGGGGAGGGCTAACACCTTGGCTGTGGTGCTGGGCATGCCCTGGTGTCACGTGCCGGAGGATGCTGCTCCTGCCTGATCCTGCCTGGCCTTTTGCTGTCGTTTAAGATGCTGTGTTGGCTCTGGTCCATGTGAGACTCAGTTGCTGGTGTGCTTTGCAGGGGTTTTGTGCCAGGCTTTATTCTATTCCAGAAGGATTTACTGGTTGCTGTGGGCTGTGGGCACATCTTGAGCTATGCCCCTGTGTGCAGGGGGGAATTATTACCCCCTTTTCTAGTTTGGGAGCTGAGGTACAGAGGAATTCAGTGACACAGGATGCCTGCGGCATGAAATCCATCATCCCTGCTCGCCAGGTAGTTACCCTAGTCTCTCCCTTTTCCAGCTGCAACAGCCATTTCCCATACAGGCAGGAAGACTTCAGTGTGTATCCTTGTCCCATCAGGCCTTCCTAGGCTTTGAATTATTAAATATTGTCTCTCATCTCCATTATAAAGGTTGTTAAAGCACAGTTACTTATCAGAATAGAAAATGCTGAATTTGGCTTTATCTGTGCTTGTGGGATTTACAATAAATGAGAAGAGTCAAAAAAAGGAAGGGTGCTGGAATTGTTCAAAGCCAGGTTGGAAGGAGCTTGTAGCAACCTGGTCTAGTGAGTGGCCTTCCTACCCATGGCAAGAGGGTTGGAACAAAATGATCTTTAAGGTCCCTTCTCAAACCATTCTGTGATTCTATGAAAAACAAAATCATGAGAGGCTGAGGTTGCAGGTAAACAAAGAGAAGTAGCATCTTCACAAGTCCAGTTTTATCCCAGTATTCACATGATCACTGGTTTGTATCTTCTGTATAAAACAAAATCCCATGGAAATTCATTAGCATTAATAGCCTAAGGAGTGTCTGTTCCTGTGACTTCCACAATGCTTGATTACAGATTGTGCTCAGCTGGCAGAGACCCTTCAAGAGCAAGGACTGTACCTTTGGCTTAGGGGGAGCAAGGAGAAGGTGCAGATGCAGAGCAGGAGAGCCAGGGCCAGCAGCAGACTCCAGCCAGCTGCTGAGCTCAGTGCTGGTTTATCGTGGTTTCTGGAAGCCTGCAGTCCTGGCTGCAGATTGCCGTAATTCCCAAGGTCAGATTTGTGCTCACTGCTTGTAAGAAGTCGGGTGGTACCTGGTGCTTTGCAGGAGACAGTGTTTGAGCAGCAACAACTCAGGTCATGGTCCTGCTGTTAGTTATTCTGTTGCTGTGTCTTGCCTGACAGCTGGGCACATCTGTGTATTTCTGAGTGGAACTGGTTGATGTGACCCAGGCAGGTGATCACTCCCCTGTTTTCCCCAGGGAAATAAAGCATGGAAGCTGTCTTGAGAGTGAGCTGGGAGTTGGAAGCCGGGGCTCACTGTTGTCAGGATGGATCTGATTGCCTCTGGACCTCATGGAGAGCCACAGTCTCCTTCTCCTGTTCCCAGGTTAAGCTGCAGCAGCTCTCCCAGGCAGCAGGACAGCACGATGCTGCAGGGCTGGAGGAGCTGCTGGGGGACTTGGATTGTGCCTGAGAAAAGGGGGTTAAAAGCAGGTTTTTACAAGCCTTTGCCTGCCATTTTAAATGGGAAAGATGTTTCCCTGGCAACGAGATGGATGCTTCCCAGCAGAGCATATGGCTTCCATCGACTTTGATTTACCAGTGTGTTGAAATGGCAGCTAGATAATCTCTTTTCAGCTTTAGTGTGTCCATGCCCTGTGTCCCCGTTCCTTATGAGTTTTTAAAGGGTCCAGATCCTGCAGCACTGCCCTTGCTTTCATCCCAGGGCTGGACCTGGTGGGGTCCCATGTCAGGGCTGGGTCTGGGGACCTACCTTTGCAAAAAGGGATGTGCAGAGAGGTCTTGAGCATAACCCAGAGCAAGGAGCCGCAGGGTGGGCAGAAAAACCTTCCCTGCCTCTGCTGCCTTTCACCAGCCAAACAGCTCCTCCTTCTCCTCAGAGAATATAATCCACAGCCTTCTCTTCCTATTCTCCTCTCTGCTTTAAATCATTTTTAGATGTTTTCCACCTTTCACCACACAATCATCTGCCTCCTGCAACTTGCTATTTATTGTTGTGTTTACTGGCACAGGGAAATAAGTAGAGGGAACAAACCTGTCATTTGCTGTGCGGGGGGACTTGGGGGAGCTGGTTTCTGTGAACTCGTGGCTTTCCCAGGCTGGCTGCCGTGAGCCAACCCCACCAAGCTCACATGGCAGCCTCCTCCAAGGGGCAAAAACAGAGGAAAAGAGATTCTTCTATTTGCTGCCCATCACTGGCTCTCCATCCTTTGGCAATTTTGATGAAAATTGGCCAAGGGGTCCAAATATTAGGTAGAGACAGGGAGGCAGCAAGACAGAACAATCACATGAGTCTCATCATTGCCTTAGAAATCAGGAGATCTGCAGAGGTTTATTCAGCACCTGATTGGTGCTGGCCTGATCCTGATTCCTGTCTGCCAATGTCTTGGTGGTTCATAGTCACGAGCAGCAGTGAGGGACAGGCGTGGGGTTTGGAAATTGGCTGGGTAATATAGCCTTAAATGAAATTAAATGGTTGTGCTTACCTGTGAACTGCTGCACTGAAGGGAGCGGGGTGGGGGCACACACATCATTCCTTCCCTCTTCCGCTGATGGAGGTTTTGGGGGAGCTATGGATGAGGTAATGTCACCTTCTTTGCAAGTATCTGAGTGAGCAAAAGAGCCCTCATCTCCTCATGCTGGCTCTGACCCCTGAGCCCTGCTTGCAACAAGCCCCCTAAAGCATCCCGGTTCAAATGTATCTCCTTCATTAACTGAGGTTGCCTTTATTTCATGCAGCAGGATCTTGGCTTTCCTCCACTTTCTGGGCTGTTCAGGGCTCTGTGGAGCCTCTCCCTCTACAAAGGCTTCTTGATGATGGGGAGCTGCTCCCCCCACCCACCCCAGCACTCGGGCTGAGTTGTGCTCACCTGCTGTCCCATCTGCACTGGCCACCCACTCCCAGCATTTGGGGCATTTGGGTTAAACTGGGGAAGAAGTGAGAGATGATAGAAGTGATTAATTGCCCTTTGGTGTAGGGGATTAATTTATCAGGTGCAAAGAGAAGCTGTGCCCTGGCAGACCTGGCACTGTGCAGATTCACGAATTGGCCGTTCTCTGCCATGAGCCAACAAGATGCCAACGTGGGCGGTGGCAGGAGGATGTCCCAATCCCTTCTGGGGAGCACAGGGCTGGCACAAATCTGGCTGTTGTTCAGGGAAACTTTGCTGATGGAGAAGGGAGTTTGTTGAAAAAGTACTTTGAATTCAGAATTGCAGCTCCTGGGATAGCCAAAATAGTTCTGTTAATGGTGAAGTTAAGCAGAGGTTGACTGGCAGCTGGTGTGATGCTCTCCCCTCCCTGCAGCACAATTGGCTGGTTCAGCAATTTTTTAGAGCCTAAGAGCACAGCTTTTTTAATGCTGAGCTCTCAAGAGATCCAAGTTTGTTTTGCAACCCTTCACCATGGACAGCTCCTCTGGGCTGCCTGTGTGCATGGACCGGGTGCTGCTCCTGGAACAAATGTTCCCATCCCACGGGGAGCAGCTTCACAGACATGGAAAGCACCAGGGCCATATTCTGCCACCTCTGCCTTGGAGGATCACACCATCCTATCAATGTGTGGAAGGGATACAGAACTCCAAAACTGGCTACTGGCCTTTTATTTCTTGTTGTTCGACGTAATCCTGTGTTTTCCCTTGTGCCAAACTCAGGTGTCTCTCAGGTATTGGAGGGTTTGGACCCAGGTGAGCTGGACCCTTTCCCATGGCATTGCAGCCCCTGTGGATTTCAGAGGGTTATTCCTATTTTGCACTGGTATAAGTGGGAGGGAGCATGGTCCTGCTGGTTGCAGCATTCCCATTATTTCTCTGGATATGTTTTTTTCACACAGATCAGGGGTTGTAGTTTTCTGGGGACTAAAATATAAAGGCTGGGAACAAACTCTTCTGGGTCTTGCCTGTGAGCTCCTTCCTGGTCACTAGTGGAACAAGAGAGGTAAAATTAAACAGATGTTGAAATTACCAGCTCTTACATATATTATGCAGGCAGTTTGCAAATGCTTCTTACTTGTCCCCAAGACTCCATTAATTAAACAAACTGATGAGCAAATGAAATTAGCAGGGCTCTGGTAATACTTGCATTTTTTGCTTCGGTGTTATCCATTAGCCTCTGGTTCTGAAAAACCACATTCTTGTCTTCTAATTATCGAGGGATGAAACTGGGGATGAGCCCTGGGAAATGTCTGGGACATTCAAAGACCTTCAGCATTGTCCATATCTCAGCCATTCTTCCTTGCTGTTAGCAGGAAGGGGGCCTGAGAACACAGCCCTGGGATCCTGCCTTTACAGAAGCACAAACCGTGGGCTGAAGCCTGGGGAAACTGAGGTTTTTAAGGGCAACACAAGGATTTTGAGCTATTTAGTTGCCTGCTGTGGGTTTGGGACAGTTAATGCAGCTGCTGAGTGCTGCCAAGTCTCTGTGCTGGCAGCTCCCTGCAGATGCTCTCGGCGAGGATGCTCCTTTCTGAGGTGCTGTGGTTCTTGGAGCTGCAGAACTAGTGCAAAGTCAGAGATGGGGAAGCGAAGCTGAAGGAGCTCAGAGGGATGGAGCTTGTCCTTCGTGGGTGGGAAACCTCGGGCTCCAGCTGAATCGCTGCTTCTGGGACAGACCTTTGAAAAACCAGCTGCTATTCCTGTCTGCCACGGGAACCAGCCCTGCACGATTTGAGACAATCTCCCTATCTGCAATTAGACCAGAGCCTATTTTTGTATAGCCCATTCCCTCGAGGAATGTTTAGATGAGATGCAGCATTACATTTTACAGGGACATCTTGCTTTTAACCCAGTTTTAGAGCTCAGTTAAGTCAGGTCAAGTGACTTGCCCAGGTCAGTCAGAGCAACTTGGCCTCAGTGAGAGAAATTTTAGATTCCTGCATGCTCTAACCATGTGGCATTTCCTTTACTTTTGAAATATATTTTTCTTGAGGTGTTGCAGAAAAGCAGAGCTGTAAGAAACAGAAATAACTCAATCTTCAGATAGAGATAAAGGTTAGATCAGGAAGGTTTGTATTCCTGCACTTGCTAGCAATGATTTCTCAGAGGTGGGGAGAAAGTGGAGGCTCTTTTGGGGGAATACCCTGTGGGATGAAACAGAGGCAGTGATCAGATTTCAATCTAAATAAAATGGGTATTGCATGAGACAGCAACTTTCCCTCACATTAAAATCAATGAACACGCTCTGAATAAATGCCTGCACAGATGCTTTAAAAATTACTTAAATGTCCGATATTTTATACTCTTAATTTACCTCCCAGTGCACTGTAATTGCACCGTGGGCTTTAGGATTCTCTCCCGTGAGCCATTTCTGCAGCTGCATGAACATATTTCTCCCCACCAAATTTTTTTAAAGAAAACGTCGGTCCAGCAGCGCTGAATCCCCAGCAGGAACAGACTCTTCTGGCAGGTGCATGGGCTTGATTAATACTTTGGGTTTTCCTCCAGACATCTGGCTCCTCTGAGGCTGCGTGTGCAGGGCGAGGAGAATACGCAGACAAGCATTTCCAAGTGATTCATACTGGATGAAGACAAAGGGGAACATTGGAGCTAGAACTTTGTATGCAGTCATTATTATTAATAAGGCTTTTATTCAGAGTAAGTTAAATTATTAGAGCCAGCCTGTAAAAAAACCCCAAGCAATTCCTTACATTTAACTCTTTTCCCACTGTAAGTGTTCAGATCTTGATCCCCATTCCCTGGCATTTCTAAATGGCTTTTATTCTTTGAGGCTTCAGTCCAGAAAAGCTCTTAAGCTCACTCTTGCTTGGAAGTGTGAAGATGCACAATCCTTTGCTGGACTAGGGAAAAGTTATGTCATGCAATACCCATTTCTGCTCAGATTCCTGCAGTGCTTGGGTTTAAATCAAGACTGGCACTGGGCACTGGGGACAGATGCTGCTGCTTCTGCTCTCTGACTGTTACAAGAAAGAGCAAATGGCTGGAGGAGCTCTCGGAGGGGAAACTAATTTCAGAAGTGGTGGATGTTGAAGGAGGAAATATTTGTGAACCTATATCCTGCTCTTATTTCTGAGAAATATGCTGCCTAAATAGAAAGAAGGCAGGGGAAGAGATTTTCTTGTGACTTAGTTGTGCCACTTTGCCATAGTCATACAGGAGAGCTGTGACCAGCTATTCCTTTTTCTTTAGTTTCCTGTGATGGATTTGTGAATGTTTCTTATCTGCACACCATTTAATGCCTCACTGTCCACGCCACAGCCTCTTCTGGAGCACAGCTGTGGTCCTCTGGAGATGCTCCATTGCTCCATTTAGACCACCTTCTCTAGTGGAAGATGCCAACCCCATGACAGGGGGTTGGAATCAGATGGTCTTTAAGATCCCTTCCAACCCAAACCATTCTACAATTCACAACAGTGTCCTTAGTGCTCTTTATGGCTTTGTACAAGCAGCTCGCTTCTTATCAGGGCTGTTCAGGCATCACCTGAGTGCACTGAGAAGGCATAGGAGCTGTTAATGTTGTCCCAGACGGGCCTTTGATAATGATTTATTAAAAAATTTATAAACCGTGACAATCCCTGCCTTGGAGCCAGGTGGTGTGTTGACCATAAACAATGCTTCCCACCCACATGGATGCTCAGAGATCCTCCAGGCTCATCCAAGGAGCATGAATTGAGGGAGAGAGGAGGGAGCTGGGCATGGCCAAACCTGAAGGGAGACACCGTCAGGAGGTATTTTTGCAAAGGAGACCATTTATTAAGGCACAGAAGCAAAAGGCAGAACTCCCCACTTCTATTTTCAGCTCCTCTAGTGACAGAATTTGCCTTGGGAGATGATTTTGGCTGAGACAGAGGGATGTGGAAACCCAGAGTGAGGCACTTAGGCTTGTTTTTAGCCTTGTAAATGAACAGCCAGGTTGCAAGTCGCTGCAGGATTGCTTACATGAATAAAGATGATAGATGCTCCTGGCTAGGGGTAGGTGCCATATGACAGTTTTTATCCCTGGAAAAACCGAGGCTTTCTGAGAGTTCTGCTTTTGATTCAATGGTTTAAAGTGAGCTGTAAATGCTCCCATTCTGATTCTGAGGCCCTCTGAGCACTAAAAGGTATTTGCCAATCTCTGTTTCTCTTTGATATGGATGTTCTTTCACCTTCACTTATTCTCATTGCTGCATTTTCCTGGCCTTTGATTTACATTGAAGTTTGAGGTGCTTAACTGCAGCGTTTTACAGAGACAGCCAGCAGCAAGAGGATTGCTGGGATTACAGATGGATGGCCCATAAGCATGTTGTTTTTATTTTAGCATAATTCTCAATGCCTTGTTTACACCCCCAAAGTAATTTGCAAGTGTTTTAAATGCTTTGTTGCTTTTCATTGTGTATCTCTTGAATGCTTGTGGAAAAATACTCTTTCCTTTCTCCTTTTGCTCTTTCTGATTCAACAAATCATTAATGTCCACCAAAATGGACAGCAGTTAAAAAGTTACAAGCTTAGGGCACCTCCTTGTGTTGTATCCCTCTCCATCACATCCAGGAATCAGGTTGCTAATTAGTGGTGCTCCATCAGAGGAACCCCATGTTTCTGCAAGTCAGTGAATGTTGTTTGAATACGAGTATTTCAGGAATAAATTTAGAGGTCTTTTAAAATTCTTATGTAAATGGGTGTGTACATTCCAAGGAGGTTTCTTTTGGAAGGCAAATTAGATGATTAACCTGAGAAGCTTTAAGATGATTCCACCATGTGCTTTCACTGAGAAAAAAAAAAAAGGACAATCTTTACTGTTTCATGCCATTTTTAGTATTTTTTTCCAAGGGGAAGTTCAGTCTTTTCTTTTTCTGTTGCTAACCTGAAGTACAGTGGATGTGAAATACGGATATGCAGATTTTGTGCTCGGATTTAAAAATTGTAATAAGAAGCTTGCACGGGTGTTTTAAGTCAACATAACCTTTGGATGTAAAGTCAGACTTTGCAGGTCTTTGGATTTATTGGTATTAGCAGCAGTAAGATTTGCACAGCTGAGTCTTGGCTGAGCTTAAAGGTCTCAACAACAGGTGTGGAAATGTCCGAGCAGCAGAAGGTGCTGGGTGCCTGTGGGAATAGGTGGTGGGTGAGAAGAGGCAATGACATGAGCTGGCCTTGTCCACGAGGCTGGAGACAGCTTTTTCCTTGCCATCACTCTGCAGAGGAGACATTGGTCCCAAACCACCAGCTGCCTTTGCATCCTGGCTGGGATTTGTGGGGTGCTGGTGCCAATTCAAGCTGTGCATCATGTAGGATCCAGCTCCTGCCTGCTCAGGAGGAGGATATTGTCTTCTCCAAAGCTCTAAGCAGAATTGGCATCTTTAATGCAAAAATCATTAGATGGGACCTAATTAATGTTCCTTATTGCACATTAACATTTCCCAGAGTCAGGCTGCAGACATAATTTGCTTTCATTAGATATGTAGCTTTAAAAATTAGATTCATCTCAACCTCTACACTATTTATTGTCTTATTTCCCTTTCCTTAGCTATCCATTATTATCTGGAGCCCTTTCCTGATCTGTCTGGGTAGATTAGGTGGAATTAAAGCAGAGTCCACCTTCCTGTTCCCCATTGCCCTCCCTCTGTGGGAGCTCAGACTACAGACACAGCCTCCAGTGTGGACATACCTCTCACTTTGCTTCTTCCACTGTTCTATCCATAAGGGCTCTGTGGATCTCTCAAAGCCTCCCAGGAGCCAGACAGACCCCAACCCCCTGAGTTCAGTTTTCTTGCAGAAAAGTTTAATCCTCTGAGTCTCCTTTTACAGCATCCCAAAGATTTGTGGACCACAGGGTCAAGCAGAGCAGCTGTGCATCACTGTGGAGCTATTTTGGGATGCTTGTGCAGCTCACCCTGTGGTGAGCCAGAGCCTTCATCCCTTGCTGGCAGAACTGTTCCTCACCTGGTAGCTCAGACAAGAGTGTTCCTTACCCATCAGGACTGAGACAGGGGGAAGTTTTGTCCAGGTGGGATTTGGCTATGGAGCTCCCAGCTGAACAAGCTGGTGCATTCCCCATTGCCTCCCATGCTCATCAGTGCTGTAATTAATGCTGGCCCTGAAAGCGTGATCTGCATGAGGTCTCCCTGGCAATGGAAGCCCTGGGGAGCCCAGAGCCGAAATTACAGCAGTGCTGAGCTGGCCCTGGGGAGTGAGGAGCGCGGAGAGGCTGAGGATGAGCCTGCAGGGATGTGCTGGGGGAGGGAAGAAGCAGCACTGAGATGTCCAGCTGCCCCTGTAGCATCCCAGCTCTCCCCATAACCATGGTTTGCACAATCCATCCTTGGGATTTGGATTGATAAAGCAATTTCTTTTACTTTTTCTTTTCTCCCCCCCCCCGCCTTTTGTCCCATAAATATCTGTCTTGTGACAATTTAATGTACAGGAATCTTCTTGTTTTGTGGCGTGTGTCCCTGCCAGGACTCATCGTCTGAGAGTGGCTTCATCCTGGATCCATCCAAGGGGGTCACCTGAGCAAACACGGTGTGCAAGCCTGAACTGATATTGGCACTTTGCTTTCAGCTCCTCCTCAGGCATTTTACAGTGGTGTTTGGTCACAAAAATACAAGCAGATCACATTCTATATCTTTAATCAGAAAAAGTAGGATTTGCTTTTCCCTTGATCCCTTTCCATTATCTTTTTTTGTTTGTTTGTTTCTCTCTTCTCTTTCTTCTTTCATTGATTATTCATTTGTTTCTCACTTCAACACAGGAGTTTGCAGCAAAATCTGGGCCACCCGAGGAGCAGGGCTGCCTGACCCAGTTGCAGCTCCTTCCCTCCTGGTGTGCAGGGCTCTGCTCCCCCTGCAACACTGCAGGCAGCAGCAGGGATCTGTCTCCAGCTCCCAGGGCTTGGCCCAGGCAACTCAGAGCGTGTTGGGATGGATGGGGTCCATTTGACTGCAGGGCAGGTTGCGGTAGGATTGTTTATGGCAAGGATTTTAAATAAACAGCTTGGTGATGAAAGATAAGTGAGTGAGACCTAGAGAAGACATTAAGGGGCATCATGAGTTGGATTGCAAGGGAGTTTTTCTTACTCTGTTGAGGTTGTTTAAAGTGTCTGGGTACCAAACCTGGTGAGAGAAGAGAAAATTTGCAGTGAGAAATCAGGTAATTATCCTTATCTGCTCTGTGCTGATTTCATCTTGTGGCTGACAAAGCTCAGCCTTGGCTGAGATGGCTCTGAAGGTCCCTTACTTCCAGCAGTCCCTTACCTCATCACCGTGTTTCAGCCTGTGGTTCAAATAAATACTGCAAATCTCTGTATTTTTATTTGTTACTGTGACATTAATGGTCACTGCAAAGCCACAAGCACAACCGGGTGGTGTGAAACGCCTTTTCTTTATTCATCAAAAAAGAACGGCCCCCACCAGCAGAACCAAACCTTATAAATATTCAAAATGCAGTTTGTAGGAATGTGAGACAAAGTCAGACAGATGAATAATTTAATGCTCTTAAAGAATGCAGCTTTTAGTTTCTCCTTGCGCTGGCCTACTTTATTGTATTAGTAAATCGATCTCTAGTAAATTAATTTCCCTCCTTTTCTTGGAGCAAGCAGTGGGCATGGGTGGAAGCCTCCATCCTTGAGCAGATGCCAGGACACCTCTGTAGCTGCGGACTGAGGCGCTGAGTGTCGGAAGAGAGTCGAGCTCCTGTCATTCATTTGGTGCCCTTTGATTTGCATTAGAACATCCAGCACTCATGAGAAGCACGGAGCATTGATGGGGACAGGCTGTGAGTGACAGGCTGGTGTGGTACTGCTGAGGCTGCTTTTGGGAGGATGCCCATGGATGCAGATGTCAATGAGGCCTGGGTGTATGCTGGGTTTTGAGAATCTCCCCTATTTCATGGTAAATAAGAGAGAGCTGATATCAAAGTTTGGTTCCCTTTGGCTCGTGGCAGGATGAGGCTCCTTTTGTCCCTGCAGGACTGGGATAGAGGCCAGCTCAGCTCCCCCCGCAATGGCAGGGGTGTCTCTGGCTTCATGATACCAATAACAGCAGGATCACATTTCCTTGGACAGAATCAAACCCTGCTGGGTCATGTGTCTGGCCACAGAGGAGCAGAATATCAACTACCAACCTCCCCGTGCTGCTACAACAAACCCAAAAAGCCACCAGCCTTTCCAGGCAGTGAGGAGTTAATGTAGAGTACCTGCCTAAGAAGGGAACATTAAATCCACCCAAATATGTCCTACCCTGACAAGAAATGCAGTCCCACTCCCGTGTGAGCTTTTGTGGATGTAAATGCCTAAGAAGAGCATCAGTGGAGTTCTCTATGGATCTGTGCTCAGCCTGTACTCCTGCTCCTCAGTCAGTCTGCTCCCTCTTATCCCAGGTAGAAATGCCCCTGTTCCTTTGGATGCTTGTTGAAAGAGCTGATCAGAGCTGCCAGCTGGGAGGGGAACTGGACTGGCACTGGCCTAAGTGGGCACAGTCCAGTGGGTCCATTCACACATAACCCTTTCAATTAGTTAAAACTGGCCACTTTACTTACCCGTTTTACATGGTGTTGTTGCAGCAATGCAGTAAACACTCAGAGAGAAATATGTCCAGAATTGCTCTCTGGACTACTTTGATGAGTCTGAAAAATTCCTGCCCTGAAGACTGACCTTCTCTCTCTCTCTCCTTTTTTTTTTTTTCTTTTGATTTCTTTTTTAATATTTGTGTTACGTAGTTTTCTACTAGTTTTCTCCTGCCTGGTGCTGTCTGTCTTTTCGACCATTGATGAGTACCAGAACAGCTCAGAAGGGGCCCTTTACATCCTGGTAAGTGGGGGCCGAGAGTGAGATATTAAAATAAAGTCAAAACCACTCAAAAACCTGAGATTGGAGGTGTTTGAGGCAAGAATGTAAGCTGTCACTTGTGAGAGGGGAACCCCTATGGCCTGCAGGTAACAAATAGGAAAAATGTGAAAAGGAGAAATCTGTATCAGGAATAAACTAAAATTATTTTGAAGGATTCTTTGAAACCCTTTTTCCTAAACTTTTTTATTTCCCCCTGCTTTTATCTTCACTTTCTAAACACAGCAGCAAGACTGATCCCAGTGTTTAAAGCTGCAGATACTCTGCGTTGGGAGCAGCCGGCGTAGCTGCCTCGTCTCCCACACTATCACATCCCTGCAACTATTTGATCCATCATGAAGCTGCAGAGTTTTGTGCCTTAAATAGCCTGGCATCCCTCACACTGACAGTGTGGCTTCTGCCACCAAGAGCCAGCAGAGATCCTGCCACCACAGCAGCGCTGTGGGGCCGCCAAATTCACACATCTCCTTCCCTTTTGTCTGTCTTCCTCTTCCCCAGTCCCTGCCTTACATCAGCATCAAAAGGTGCTGCAGACTAATTAGAGCTTCATCAGGTTTGACTCATGAGAAAGCTGAGAGAACAGCTGCTGGTAAAGAACACAGAGGGAAGGGAGCGTGCACAGGATATTTGGATGGTTATGGAGAGAGCTTGCATGGCATTAAGGGATGGAGGGTCTACACCCCCCTGCACCAGATAACTCAGCACACACAGGCAACCAGGCTGCTTTTCTAGGGGAAAAAGCTGAAATCCCCTTTGAAGAGCCCTAGGATGATTCCCATCTAGTGATTCCCATTTCTGCTCTTCCGTGCACTGCTTGGCATTAACCAAGTCGAGTCCTGGAGACTAATGGTGCGGAGACAGGGAGGTGCTTGCCAGTCCTCTGATGGGGGACACAAACAGTAGAGAAGGTGTGAAGCTCTAGTTCATGGCTACAAGGTGCAGTACCTCTCCCTAGCCTGGGGAGCATGGGGGAAAACACAAAAGCAGAGATCTGATGATGTGTCACACCTGGGCTCTCTGCTGAACCATGCAGACAGCTTGGTGACGCATTCTCCGAGATGTATTTTCCTGAAGTCATGGGTTTGTCCTTGATTCTGGAGAGTGCTCTCCATTATCCATTCCTGACTAACAGTGTTGTCTCCCTCGCAGGAAATTGTCACCATCGTGGTGTTTGGGGTGGAATACTTTGTGAGGATCTGGGCAGCCGGCTGCTGCTGCCGATACCGGGGCTGGAGGGGAAGGTTAAAATTTGCCCGCAAGCCTTTCTGTGTCATCGGTAAGAACTCCCTCCCTGTATGAGATTTCCCAAACTGTGATGGCCACTGCAAGCACTTGCTTGCACGGTGCTCTGGTGTCTTGCATGCATTTTGGGGGTTGACCTTCAGCTGCATTGTGGTCACCTTGACAAAGGAAAAAGCACAAAGGCAGAAATCCTAATCCAAGGACATGTTTTTTGTTATTCATCACAAAACACTCCCTGTTTTCTGCCAACCTGGGAGCCATCCCAGTGCCCTGTGTACCTCAGGCATCGCTGACAGCTGCCCACAGCCACAGAAAGGGGGTTTATCCAGGAAAAGCTGAGCACAGGAACTGGGATCCCGCAATCCTGTGTCCAGTCTCCACGCGGAATTGTTCACAAGTCACTGAAGCTCGGTGTGTCACTTTGCCTTCCCTGGTGCTGATGAGCTGCCTCACAAGGGAGTTATGAGACTTAATTAATTCTTGTTTGTAAAGTACTCCATGAATCTCTTGTGAGAGGGGCCATCTGGGCACAGCATAGATTTTTTCTGGGGTAAGAAATGGGCACAGGGTCCATGACCTTCGCTATGGAAGCTGCCTTCAGCTGTCCAGGGGCTGACAATGATCATATACAGGATTTTAGCTTATTCCACAGAAAAAGACTCCTATAAAATTTCCATAGAAAATTAGGGAAGAGGGAGGTTTACAGGATGTTTGTGTATAGAGAGAGCAAGGTTTTTTTTCTTGGCCTATTTCTTGGACTTTGCTATGGAGGACCTATAAATTTTCATTCCTGTTTTAGATGGTGTAATTCCCAGCTTTGTATGACAGGCAGCTAGGGCTGATAAAAAAAAAAGGCATGCGTTTTGCAAGGATTTAATCGAGTTTAGCAGTGTTAGCACTGAATCATATCAAAATTCAGACTTTGCAGTATTTGACACATTTCCTATAGGTGATGAGTGTGGAGAAGGAAATGAGGATATTCCACAAGGTGTGTAGTGGCTCCTCTCATCCAATTTAAGATTAGCGCTGTGTCCTTTCAGCACAGGTTACAAGTGACAGGAGATCACTCTCCCGAGGCAGTGGGAATTCCACCCCCTTTAGCAGTGACCTGGTAGCACTTCCTCAGCTTTCGCTGCCCTCTGTTCCTGCAGACATCATGGTGCTGATTGCATCCATCGCCGTGCTGGCAGCGGGGTCCCAAGGGAATGTCTTTGCCACCTCAGCACTCAGGAGTTTGAGGTTCCTGCAGATCCTGCGCATGATCCGCATGGACCGGCGGGGCGGCACCTGGAAGCTCCTGGGCTCTGTGGTCTACGCACACAGTAAGGTGAGCAAGTCCTGAGCAAGGACATTGGATTGTTCTTTCTGTTCCCCCCACCAGAGGCACTGCTTTGGTTCAGTTCTCCATCCCAAAGCTCTCCCAGGGCTGAGGAGATTGGAATGACACTGCAGGTAACTTGGGGATTGACACAGAGTCAGAGACAAGGTCTGATGGAGCTCTCTGACCAGTCAAGGAGAGAAGGGAGAGA
The DNA here is from genome assembly GCA_013396655.1 of Campylorhamphus procurvoides. Classification (NCBI taxonomy): domain Eukaryota; kingdom Metazoa; phylum Chordata; class Aves; order Passeriformes; family Dendrocolaptidae; genus Campylorhamphus; species Campylorhamphus procurvoides. The sequence continues at coordinate 987,539 of WBMV01004063.1, forward strand.
GAGATTTCAGTCGTGGAATCTCCATGGTGTAAGGGGACCGGTTTGGGAAGAGTTTGTTGATAACTTTGTTTTTTGCTGTTAAATTTACTGGTTTAACATTTTTTCTGTGTCCTGCACTCTTTTTTCCCCTGCAAAGCTTAGCCAGCTTATCCAGCACTGTGTAAAAATCATAGGGAATTTGTGGGTCTGTTGTCCACTCTTGCCTTAAACTAATCCAAAAATAATGACTTCTATGAATTCTGAATTAAAATTTCCCTGCAATTTTCGGATATTACGTCCAGACTCTGACTTCGCAGCTCCTCCTCAGTTAGTGGAGGGGACTTACCCTAAGTAGAAGCCCCAGGGATTTGGGTATTCCTATTTCAGTTTTAACTGTCTGAACTGGGGGAAATATTAGTTTTTAAGTCTCAGTTCCATATCTTGCAATAGTGGAGCTATTAACACTCCCTTCTCCATTGTGTTTAGATGTTGAGATCTTCAGGATGGGGATTGCCCCATGTGCTTGGCAGAGCCACCACCTCATGGTCCCATCTCAAAAAGTGTCATTGCTGACCTCCAGCCAAAGCCCCAAAACCTAAACAAATGCAGGGAAAGTTCAGCTCCAGCCGCAAGCAAGTAACTCAGCATTTGGAGATGCACACCAGGATTGCAATTATTCTCTTCTTTCCTTTAATGATCTCGCAGGAGCTGATTACTGCGTGGTATATTGGCTTCCTGTGCCTCATTCTGGCCTCTTTCCTGGTATACTTGGCCGAGAAAGGAGAAAATGAGCACTTTGATACATACGCAGATGCACTTTGGTGGGGTCTGGTAAGTAATTTTCATAGAACAGCTGCTGGTTATTAAAATAAAATGTCCATTAACCCTCCATCTTCTATCACTTACGTGAGGTATCGACTTATAGAGTGCTTAGTTAACATTTTTATTAAATGGCTTTGGGCTGCTCCATTTAGCTCTTTTTCTTATATAAACCTCATAGAAAATGTTAAGGGATCACATTTCTGAATTAGCTGGAGCTGCAGAGAAATGGGGAACTCATGTGCTCCCAGCTGTGGGATTTAACTCTGTTGGGATAGTAGAGGCAGGTCAGATAGAGACCCCAGACTACGGGGTGCTTTGATCATTGTTTTGACAAGTATTGCTGACCTTTAATTATTTAAATTGCACTTGGGCAAGGCGCTGTTAAATGCTCAGGAATAAATTTTATAAAATTAATAGGGTCTAAGTACCAGAAAGACTCCAGCGGGGTGAGTGGTCCCCTTCACATCTCTGCTGACAGGAGGAAAGGGCAGTACTTTTGGTTTGCTCTGCATTTGCGTGTTCATGTGAATTATTGGATTACTCGATTAACAAAGAGAGAATTAATGACGTTCTAATCTTCTTGCATTATTGTTCTTCTGTTCCATCACTAGTTTGGCCTTGATTACAAAGCATGTAATGAAAATCCCCGATCTGATCAAATCCCAATAACAGGCTTGGGGAGGAATCGGCTGATCAAGCAGCTCCTCTGCTCCAACAAAGGGAAAAAAGCAGTAAATTGCTTTTCAAGCCCCTTAGTTATGACAAAAAAGTAAAAACAAAGAACAATTTGACATAACCAGAAAATAAACAATGAGGAAAAAGTGACAGCTCAGATTAGAGCTCAGTCTGGGGAGAGCCATGGGCAGAGTTATCCCTCCTGCTTCCCAGGCTGTGCAGACCTTCAGCAGAGGATCAGCGCTCCACATTTTGGGATGCAGAGGTGCACCAAGCTGGTTTTGCCTCTGAGAAGCTCAGAAAAAAATTTGAGCTTCATTAAAATAAGTAGTTTTTGTCATTGTTCAGCTCACTGTTCCAGCACAGACAGATGTTAAGAGATGGGATTAATCAAATTTTCGGTTCAGAAACTCATCCCTTTGTTGATCTTCCTTCATCCAGTCCTTGTAGTTGTCTATGGAAATTATAAAATATTGTAAACCAACTTTGCATGATTATGGAGAGGGCATTGCTCCGATGTTGTGTTTCACTAAGGATGAGCCATGGAGATGCATTGTTTAGCCACTTTGTCAAAGTAGCATCTGATTGATAAGGCTTTTAGTGGGTCCAATTAAAAGATGCTTGGGATCCTATTTCCATTTGTGTATAAGTGATTTTATTCTAAATGAAATACATATTTCCAGTGCCACATCAGCATGGTGTCAGCTCCCATCCCTGGGGCCAGCTCTGTCCTTGGAGGCTGTGGGACAGGAAGAACCTTCCATATGTCACAGGGGCCTTTGGGATCAGAAGTCTCAAGGATGTTTCTAATCAGACCACCCCTCTCTTCCTTGATCTGCCAGTCCTAGGCTCTCCAAATCCTCTTGAAAGCCCTGGGGGAGTACCTAGCATTTCCCACTGGTGATGTCCATGAACTGAAGTGGGAAAATGTGTCTTCTCCTAAAGTTTGAAATTCAGGGGATTCTGTCCCCAGCAAATCTCTTGGCTCCTTCTTTGAAATACAGGCAACAACTTGCCAGCTTTCTTTTGGTGCATTGCAAAAATGCTGAGGAGGGAAAAAACATCCCTAAATGAGGTGGTATAAAGGAGCCATAATTCATCCTCGTGGCCTAATAAGCTGTTTTTAAATAGGGAGACCAGCTAATAGGCACTGCTGGGAAGATTGAGAACAAACAGCATCAGGTCTTTATGCATGCCCATAGCCCTGCCTGCTTTGCTGTGGTGCTGAAAGGGAGTTTGGGGGAACGGTGCAGGTTCACTTCCCCTGCTGAAGGCACAACCCCATCTCCCGGGGGAGGTTCCGAGCTGTCGCCAGCCTCTGCACCAGATGGCAGCTCTCTCAGTGACAGCAAAAGGCACGAAATGCTCCCAACTGGTGTGAAAACCCAGCACGTGAGCAGGGCGGGTGTTGGGGCATCTGCATCCTGTGGAGGTGCCCATCCCTGCTTGGCCCTCCAGGTCCCTGAGCTGCATCTTCCCTTGGTCTGCTCAGGGCACATGGTGGTCCTGGCTCCTCTGGGTGCCACTCGGGTGTTGCGGGAGTTGTGGCTGTGTTGTTTTGGTTTTAAGGCTGTCTGACCAGGGGCTGGGCACTGGTGTCCTCCCTGCAGATCACTCTCACCACCATTGGCTACGGGGACAAGTACCCACAGACCTGGAACGGGCGGCTGCTGGCGGCGACATTCACACTCATCGGCGTCTCCTTCTTCGCCCTTCCTGCCGTAAGTTGGAGGATGCTGAGGGTGAGCCTCTCCCTGGGAGGGGGGCTGAGCTCAGCTGTGCCTTGTCCCCAGCCACTGGAGGTGGTGGCACTGCAAAAACTGCAGCCAGCAATGTGATGCACTCTCCTGACTGCGATGGTCTGTGGGTTTTGAATGCAAAAACTAGGGAGGAAAGGGGAAGCCCTGTGTGAATACCCACAGCTTGGGCACTGTGAGCAAATGGGATGGAAACTCTAGATCTGGCTCTGCACAAATAATTACTGAATCAATAAAAAGCATTTTTTCCCCTCAAAGGGCTGTTCCTTGGGGTGATTAATGGCTTTAAGCTGAAAGGGGATAGATTTAGATTGATCATTAGGGAGAAATTCTTTCCTGTGAGGGAGTGAGGCACTGGCACAGGTTGCCCAGAGAAACTGTGGCTGTTCCATCAAGGCCAGGTTGGACGGGGCTCTGAGCAACCTGGGCTAGTGGAAGGTGTCCCTTCCCATGGCAGGGCATTGGAATAAGATGAGCTTTTAAGGTTCCTTCCAACCCAGACTAGTTTGTGATTCTGTGGTTGCACCATTTCAGCAAATCCCCTGTCCCTTTCACAGTGCATTTCCAAGTGTGGCATGGATTTGGATCCCTATGGCGATAATTTGCTGAATGCCAGCATGCTGGGGTTATTTTGTATTTTAACAGCTGGCTGGAGGTAGTTTGGGAAAAGCAAAGTCTGCTGCCCCTTGGAGGGTGTCTGCCAAGTCTGCTGGGGTGGAGACTCCTTCCCTCCTCTTTGTTTGAAACAAAAAATGAGCCAGAAAAAGACTTTGGGGGGAAAACTGGCCACAACTTTCAAGTGAAAGCTGAGCTAAACCCCTGCTATCTGCAAATTGTTGTTTTCTTCCCCAGGGCATCTTGGGATCAGGGTTTGCTCTGAAGGTTCAAGAGCAGCATCGGCAAAAACACTTTGAGAAGAGGCGAAACCCAGCAGCAGGCCTGATACAGGTGAGGATCACATTGGGGCTACACTGTCCTGCTTTTGGGGGACTTAATAGCCTTTTAGAACTTGGGGATGAGATGGGGCAGATGAAAAATGGGGCTGTGTGTTTAAGGTGCGAGACAGCAGCTGGTGACTGGTTTTGTCTGGGAATAAATGCCAGGAAATCAACCATGGGAAAATAGCATATGTGGCAGGGAATTTAGGGGAGAGAAGGAATGAAATCAGCCCAGTGCAAGGCTAGACAAATGCATTAGGACAATCTGTTTTCACTCGTTCTTTTCCCCCAAGGAGAATATTTGTTCTGATATAAAATTACAATTGGGAGCATTTTCTTCACAATAACAGATGTCTGTGCAGAAGGTTGGCCTTGGTGTACATCTTGGAGATTTCAAAGTAGTCATCTTACATTTCCCTGCTCCTCTCTTTCCAAATTTTTAGCTCCTTAATAGGCAACAACACCCATTTCATCCCTGCCCTCAGCTTGCCAGTGCATGCCTGGGACCCACAGAATTTTTAACTAGGCTCACATGGTGAGGAGTATCACGGTGCCTCCCCAAATTTGTCATGTTTCAAATCAAGGAAAAGGCAAAATGCCAGATCTATCCCATAGAAAACCAGGGAGGAGTTGGAGTTGGCTGAGGTTTGTGAACCTGAGGGTGGTTCTGGCCGTGCCTGGGTCCACAAGCTCACTGTGCCTTCTCCTCCACAGGCGGCTTGGAGATTTTATGCCACCAACCTGTCCCGGACAGACCTGCACTCCACCTGGCAGTACTACGAGCGCACCGTCACCGTCCCCATGTACAGGTACCTCCTCCTCTCTCCCGCTGCCTTCCTCATGATGCCACTGTCTCCATAGTTATTTTCGTTATCTGAGTATATAGTTTCATTTATTTATTTACTTTATTTTTTGTTGGAAAAGTTGATTTCAAGAGCTCTTAAGGGCTGGTGTGTGTTTTTTCTTTTGGAGTTTTGTTGCTTTGTGGTTTTTTTGTTGTATTTCTTTTTGACTTGATTTTAATTTTCCTTTTGCTTTGTTTTTTGTTGTTTTTCTTTCTTTCCACATCTCTGTGTGTTGTACACACTTTTCTTTTCCTCTTTATTTCTCCACATCTGCTGGTAGTTGCATTATGTTGTGACAGTTGCTGTGCCCAGGTGTGAAGACCACCCTCCAAGCTGCTCTGGATCGTAGGTAAACGCTGCCCTCACCCTACCTGCAGCTCCTTGTGCCCTTCCAGACTCTCCTTGCTGGTCCAACTGATCTCTAATGGTCCTTCTGCCTTTCAGCAAACTTCTCTCCCTCCTTTGACCAGCCTGGCACCCTCTCAGGTGCATTTGCCCTGTATCCTCCTTTCCTTTCCTTTTTTTTCTCTAAGAGGAGGAAAACCAACTCGGAATTCAGTGAGCGTTTTCCCATTTCTTATATTTCATTTATCCATCCGAGTCTGTTGATAGGAGTAGGGAAAGATGGTGAGCTGTGATGGATGAGGCTGATAAACACCACTGGGGCTTAGCAGCATCCATCTGCCTTGCTTTACCTGCTCTACTTATCATCATACCTAGGCAGCTTTTTAAAGCTGAAACAACACAAGGTAGAGCAGTGCTGTGGGAATTCACAGCATCTTGGGATTTGGAGCTTCATGGAGGTGGGGGCAGAGTCCCCTGCCATGGCTCAATGCCCTCCAGGACATGGGGAAGCGCTTTGTCCTTCATGCCCCTCTTGGGCTTGGTGGTATTAAGAAGGAGGCTTCCTCAGAAGCTAAAATACATAATGTTATTATTCATTTTCACCCCATGCTGTCCTGCATCCCGGGCAGGGCTGTGCATCTCTTTCTGGTGTGTTTTTCGGTGCTACCCAGGTCTCTCTGGGTTTGTACCAGGGTTGGACATGTTAGTTAGATATTCCCTTAGCTCTGTGGGATTTTGTTGGGCATGGTGGGGCTCCCTGTGCCCCATCTCCCTGCTCCCACACAGGGCTGTGGTCCAGCACCTGGTTGCACCACTGCAGGTATTATCCTTTCCAGTTTTCCTCTGTCACTGGTGTCTTTTGGCCCTTGGGCAGACAGTCTGGATGTATTTCATGGGGTAAGCATTAGCCTGTATCTCAAACACAGCAGCCAGCCTCTTAATCCAGCATAAAAACCTGTTGGAAGTCACACTGTTGTCATCAGTAAGTTTTCATTGGATTCATTCACAGTGTGTGTCCGATTGGTTGCTTTTTCCCTGGAAATTTATTGAACCGGCTTCAAGATTTTGTCTAAAAAACCCCAAAATGACAACAACCCAACAGAACAGAACAAAGCTGTTTTCCAATAGCATTAAACCCAGCCATTGAAACTCTCCCTCCCAGCAGCTGATCTTCTGGCTGTACCTTTGCAGCACTGGCTGGGATCAGCTACTGTAGAGGGTGAGGATGGAGCCTGACCCAAAGTCCACTGCAAAATGCAGATACCCAGGGCTTGTTTTCAGTGGACTTTGCCAGGTTTTACTTCTCTTTGAACTACTGAACTTACCAACGCAGCCAGACATGCAGTGACACCCTTTTGATTGCAGAGTGCTGGGGTAATTACCTGCTACTTAATCCACGTGTTAAAACCTGCATTTCCATGGAGCTAGTCCGCAGGAAGAGAACCAAAGTAAAGAGCTCCAGGAAGAGCGAAATAAAAACCTTAGGGAGAAGAAAGAGAAAAATAATGTAGTTTGAAGAGCTCACCTATTGAGTTAAAAGCCAGGACAGATTTGTAGCAGTTTCACTGGTTGGTGCTGTGGGTGCTGCTCAGCCCCACTCAGCAGTGTCACCCTGGACATGGATTTCACTGCAGTCCCAGCTTCTCCCTTAAATCCCAGCTGCTATTTGTGCACAGGTGAAGTGAACATCACCTGAGTGAATGAGCCATGCATGCATCGCTGGATTTAGGCATTAGTCAAATTGCATTTTTTACCAAGAAAGCAGTGAACTCCTTCTGAATATATTTTGGGCACACTCAGATAAATTAATTGGAATTTTAAAATTTCTTTTTAAAAGGGAGTAACTGTGTGTTCTGGCTGCAGCTTCTGTCACTCACACTGACCATCTCTCCTTGCCTACCCACTTCCCTGAGCCAGCTGGCAGGCTCTGGCAGCCCTGTGCTGGTGCCAGTGTAGCCATGGCAGCATGTCAAGCCCAGCACCACGTTAAGGTGATGGCTGCTGATGTGTGTCTGCGATGCACAGCATGGTTTGGAAGTGGGATGGAGCAACAGAGTATCCCCCTCCCTGGTGCCAGAGGGTGACCTGCAGTCCCCATTACCATGGCACCTTTTCTGCTCAACATTGAGCTGCTTATTCCTCATAGCAGGAGCCCTGTGCCTTTAGCTCATCTGTCTTCCTAAGGCATCTCTGAAAAGGCTTGGCTGCTTGATACGAGAAAATCGTTACACATGCCTTGGAGGAGCTCACGTGGCTCCAGAACATCACTCAAATCACTGCAGTAGAGCTCTCTAACTCGTCTGGGGAAAATATGGTGGCCTCTGAGAGAACCTCAGATTTAACCTTTAAATCCAGAATGTGGTAGAACCAAATCTGAAATTGGCATAAGGCTTCTGTGTGTGCAGGTGTGGTTTGGGTTGTGATGCACGAGTAGCTCGGCACACTCAGACATCATAACCTGGTCTACACCAGCCACAGGATTTACTGGGAAAAAAAATTTGCTGTCGCTGTCACTCGTGAGAGCAGAGGCTTGTTCTCAATTGCATTTACATATTGGTCTTCACTAAAATAACCACAAACCCATGGGCACATCCTGCCTGAGTCAGCAGCCCAGCCCAAGGAGCCTCTGGCCGGTGGGACTGAGGGCTGTGGATGACCCATGGAAGGTCTCTGGGAGGCCCCCACACTTTCCCTGCTCTGTGGTGCCCATTTGCTCTCGGAGCAAGGTGCCAGCTGCCTGTCCCCGAGGGTGACACGGGTGTGTGGTGGTTTCTGAGCCAGCCACAGCGGGAGCGAGCTCAGCCCACGCTCCCGTGCTCACCTGTGAGCCTGGCCACAGCATCTGCTCCCGGGGAGACACTTCGTTCATATGCTAATTTTCTTTATTCTGTTTCTTTTCCCCTTTCCTTCACCCCACCTTTCCCCCCCTGTTTTTCTTTCTCTTATCCCTTTGGTTTTCTTTGGTGAAAACACTTGAAAAGCACGCAAACGCAAACGTATGGTGCCTCCAGGTATGAAGTGCATGTGACTCTGAAAGTGTGTGTCATGTCACTCCTTGTTCTTCATTTGGGATTGTAATATGCAAAGCCTTGAATTAAAAACAAACAAACAAACAAAACAAAACAACAGAAAAAGAAACCTCTGAAGATGAGTTTTTTGCAAGGAATGAGTGAAAGCCCAAAGCAGATCCCCCCTCCTGCTGCTGACAGACCAACCCTATGAACCTCTATGTCCATTTTAGCTATTGGTACACACAAGTGTTAGGAAACTGCCAAAATGGTGATGTAAGGAAGGAGAATGGGAGAGTGCTTGATAAGCTTGCTTTTTTAAGGATGATTTCTTGATGGTCTTACCAACCTCCTCCAATCCATGCAACGCTTAACAAGGAAACATCCCCGTTCGTACTTCCATTTCCCTCTGCCTTTGCTCTTCCGTGTTCCCTTTCTCCAGCCCTCTTTTCCCATCCTTCGTTGTGTCATTTACCTGGCTCTATGCTGCAGGAGTTGTGCCCACCCAGTGATGCTGGCGTTGCTGACTTTGCTGGTGTGGTGGCACCGTGGGACACGTCAGTGGTAGCAAAGACTAAATTCTCCATAGCAGCTATGCCTGCTTTTGAGGACAGCGTGGGGAGAAGAGAAAGATCTGGGATGCTAAACTGAAATGATCATTCATGTTTTTGAGTAATCCAGTCAGATTTTTGGGAAAGGGGTGTTTCATCTCAGCAGGACTTTTCAGTTTTTTCTTCGAAGACCAACCTAGAGCCAAGCAGTTATTAGCCACAGTTATTCAATCTGGGACTTAACCTTTTGAGATCAATCCAAATGCAAAGACCTGGATGTGGCTGTGTAAGATTTGTGATAAATAATGATATCTCAGGTTCTGCAGAGAGAAGTGGATTTGCAAATCACAGGCATATTTTATATGAGATGGGTATCTGAAGGTGTAGTCAAGTTAATATTTTAAGATGGGGAATAAATGACTTGCATTTCAAGACTGCAAGCCAAGTTCTGTTCTTACAGCAGTTTAAATCCTCACTAGATGCAGTAAGGCCATTAGAGCTGATGTGATTTAGTGTCTGATTTCCAAACCCAGCTCCAGTTTTCACAGATGTAAGTTTTATAGCATTAGTAAATCACACTTACTGCTTTGTGTGCTTAATTTACAGCAAATTGCATCAATGAACTGCAAGTATAATATTAAAAATATATTTTCCTGTTGTGCTGAACAGGAATCTGAGGACCAGACATTTCTCTACTGCTGGGAGTGAAATAAGAATGTGCCATTTCCATCCCATTTGTTATAATAAAGTATTTTATGAGTTTCATAAATGTTCTCAGTTATGAAAAATAGCTTTAGGTAGAGACATAAAGTCATGGTTAGGGTAAAAATTAGCTGCTCATAGGAAATCCAGCATAGCATGGAGACTCATTTAGGACCTCATCCCACTCCAGCATCCATCTCCTTGTCACCCTCTCCCTAATTGTTCCTACTGGGACTGTTCAAAAAAATCATCATCGTCTCTGTGTGCGGGTCGTGGTGTGTGTGTGTCTGTGTACGCTCCCAGCCGTGTTGTGTCCTGCTGCCCTCCTTGTGTTGTGGGGTTCTGGTGACATCCTGGCCCGAGGCATGATATCCCCACTGTCCCCTAATGCTTGAAGTTTATCTGTGCTGCCAGGAATAGCGAGTCTGCCTTCCCTGTGGATGTGGGAGCCGGCACCTGGAGTTAGTGTGGCGTTTCTCTGTGCTGTTCTGGGAGGGGTGAGGGAAGCAGCTCTGGGTTCCTCCGCTCTGTTCCTGTAGCTCAGAGGTGTTGCTGTGGTGGGTGGCATGAGCTGTGTGTGTTCCCTGGTGTGCAGAGCTCCTCATCCAGCTCCCCCTTAACCAAAACATGCTTCCCTCGCTAACAAGTGACACACGGACCAGGAGGAGAGAGAGAAAACATGAGGCGCCTCAGCCAGAGGTTCTTTCTGCTCGTCTCTGGAGGACACGGTGGCACCTGCATCACCTGTCCCCTGGGCACACACACCAGGGCAGGGAGCTGTGCATCCAGCATTTCACAGCAAAGCTCAGTTAAAGAGCTGGGCATGCAAAGTGCTGCCTTTTTTTTTTTATTTTTGAGGTTCTGGAGAAATGGTGTGATGCAGTAGCTGTTCCCCAAGCTGCTCTTGCAATGACAGGTTAGGCTGAGCATTTGTGAGATTAAATTTCAGGTCAAGTACATGGATAAGTTTACACTCATTTTTAATAATCATTTTTTCAGCAAATTATTGCTTATTTTCACCTCATGTGTACAAAGCCCATCAACCAGCCACAGAAATGGTCTGTACCCTTGCATGGAAACACCTGTGATGTCCCAAGAGGTGGCCACCTTCAACACAGTGCAGATCATGGGCTAATGCAAAAGAAGTAGCTCCTTTTAGAATCCTGAATCCTTCAACCTAGTGAGCTGATGAGCTCTTCAGCTGAGACTTGCATGAGTGAGAGCCCTGAATTTGTGATCCCAGCTGGAGAAAGTAGGGCTGTGTTCTGCTGGGTATGGACCTCCCTGAGAATCTAATGCACCAAAGAACAGTTGTGCACCCTTCATTAGCTGCTGAGTACACTTTGTGCTTGATTTTGTGCACCACCTCTCCCATCTTGGAATGAATCTCCAAGGCCTATGGTGGGTTTGAAGGGTGGTGACAGCCCAGCACTCATGCACTGCTCCATTGAACCAAGGTCGGCTTCTTCCTGACGTCTGGAGTGAAGAGGATCATTAATTCAGCAGATCAGGATGTGCTTTTCTCTGGATGGAAGTGAACAGAGCTGGACTGGGGAGCTCAGCCAAAATTTTCAGGCCTATTTTTATTCTTTTCTCCATACTTAGAATTGGAAAAAATTCTGATTGCCTCAATCTTGCAAAAAGCAAATCTCTGCTGTACAACTGTGGTTTTGAGGATAAGTTTTGTGCATGCAGAGGAGAAGAGGCTTTTTCAGGCTGGGGGCTTTTTTTTAGTTAAAGTGTGAAACTATTGGTCTCATAATGGCTGGACAAATGTGGGCATGAATATCTCTGCCTTTATTTTACAGTAAGCAGGAGCCCCATTTCTTGCAGCACCTCAGCTGAGACCAGTCTGTTAGTCTGCAAGTCCCTGCATTCATTTTTTTTCCAGTCCTGAGTTGCAGTTTTGGGACACTTTGAGTAAATCTTTCTTGCTTCCATAAAAACCTATGTGGCCCATTTTCCAGCAAAATCATAAGTATAGGCTGCCTTGGGGCTGTGGCACTTTGGGTTGGCAGGGATGTGGGCAGGCACAGGCAGCCTGTTCCCAGCCTCCAGCAGCCCCTGGTCCTTCCCTTCATCCCTGGGACACTTGTCACCAGCGCGACCCGAGGCAGCTGCTGTGCTGACCTCCCACCCTCTGGGCACAGTGATGGCATGTGGCACTTCCACAGTTTGACAAGGGCACGCTGGTGGCCCAGGAAGGATTTTGCAGCCAGTCATGAGATGAGCCCCATTGGCCTTGACCTTGAATGCAGAGCACTCAAGTGGGCTCTTAAGTAGATGCTGCTCTTCCCATCCGTGTGCAGCATTCTCTGTGCTCCCCTTGACACCTCCAGCTTATGTTTCTCTTGGTTGTAAGCCTGGCTGTGAATACCAATGTTAAATATTTATAGGGCAAGCCCCAATTGCTCAGGGGCTGAGGGAAGAAACCAAAAGTGGATGTTGGAGCTAACTCATTGGCTTTTAGCACAAAAGCAGGATAGGCCACAGGGTATTTTTCCTCTGGGTTTTTTTTTTCTTTTTTTAATTATTAACCAGGAATCCCACTATCAGGTTCTTTTTTTGTAACTGAGGAAGGAATCCTGTGGTTCCTAGAAGGCAACAATACAGGGGTTTGCCTCATTCTGGGACAAAACCTGACATGAAAAGTAGGGAATTGGTTAAACTTGACCCTGGAGCACATTGCTGTTTCTCCTGGTATGCTTACAGCCTCAAGTCCCTGTTTTCTCTGCCCCATAAACTGCTCATTCCACCCCTCCCTACACTCCCTAGAGCAGCAGGGTTGAGTTTTCCCATTTTGCCCCAAACTGCTTGGCACAGATCCAAAGCAGTGACCTCCAACCACAGCAGTGCCAACCTGCCAGACTACAGGTGGTGAAACAGCTCTGCCAAAACACCACTGGGCTGCCCAGGAACCCTGGCAGCCACTTGGTTTTTGGGAAGTACAAAATCCAATGGTGCAGACAAGTTTCTCTCTCTCCCTTGCTGTCTCTTTCTCTCTCTTACCCCATTGCTCTGCCTTAGGACACTTGGAAGTAGCAGCTAAGCCCCCCTCCATCCTTCCTGGGCTGTCCCCCAGTTGCAGTCGGTGGCACAAAGCTGGTTCTGGTTGGAAGGATGGGGCAGCGGGGGAAGTTGCCAAGACAGGAGGTTTTGGAATCTGCTCTATCTGTATATTAATGGCCTTTGTTTTCTCCCTTTAGATTAATCCCACCTCTGAACCAGCTGGAGCTCCTGAGGAACCTGAAGAGCAAGTCGGGACTGACATTCAGGTTAGCAACAGAGTTAAGAGAGTTTGGAAAGCACACACTTTGAAACCTTTTTCTTTTTTTTTAGTTTTTTTTTTCTTCCTTCCTGCATTTCGCATATGGACAGCGTTGAAGATGTGAGAGGTTTGACAGCTGGTCCCCCATGGGTCCTTCAGTGACCTCCTCCCTGTCCCTCTCCCATGCTCTACATGAATTCCTTCAGCCTAACTTGGCTCTGGAGCGATGTCACAGTGCTTGACTGACAATGAAAAGTCATATTCTCAAAGGGGCTGATCAACGTAGTGTTCCCAGTTTTCCTCTGACCTTTTTGCTCTTCAACACTCTCAGAGGAGTCTCAGGCCCATGATCTGTTAATTCATTCTTTGTTACCTCCAGTGAGAGCAGACAGGATTGCAGAAGTGAAAATTTTTTGCTAAATTTGTTGTGGTAAGGTTTACAAGAATTCCCCAGAAGGCCAGGAGTCCTGCAGGTTCACCCTCTGTTCAGGAGGGGAAGTACTTGGGATTTCAAGCAGTCAAGGCTGCCCTGTTGGTGAATGGGGAGCCTGCAGACCCTGGGAGGGATGAAGAGATGCTGGATGTTCTGGTGGGCTTTGGGGCCAGCTGGGGATGCATTGGATGGGACCTGCCCTGGGCTGTGTGCCTCTGCAAAGAATAGAGATCTGTAGACCCCTGGGTTAGCCTGAAAACATTAAAATATGACCAAGCCTGGGCTTCCAGGCTTTTCTGAGCAAGGAGCAGAGGGTGGAAGGGGATTTTTTTAGTCTTTCCAGGAAGCTGCCTTTAGCCAAAGGGAGAGGCATGAGGGTCTGTGCAGGTCTCAGCGGTCACTACTGAGTGGTGGCAGGACCAGGGCTGGTACAGAGGGAATCTGTGTTAGGGGAGACAGACCCATATCTGCTGAGAAACACGGTCTGTTCCCTCTCTTGCGGGGCTGCAGGGACAAGGCTGATTGGGGTCCCACACTTAATGCCAATCCCTGTTGTGTAGATGTTGTGAATTGGAGTGGTTGAAGGCAGAACAGGTTTTCCTCTTTGCTGGAGAGAAATAACCACCACCTGGTCAGTGAAGGTGGGATATTTTTTTCAGTGTGGCCTTAGCATGGCTTGCAGTGTCATCACTGCCCTTCTGTAGGTGTTCAGCTCACTTTGTCCTTAGTGATTTTTCAGGACAGTCAAGTTTGGGATCTCAGTAGGAAACTGCATACAAAAATTGTGGCATCCCACAACCTCCATGTAGCCTTTGCCAGTTACTTTGGTAAAGTAGCTGCCAAAGACTTTGGAGGCAAAACCCCACGTGGGTTGTCAGGATGTCAGGGCAGGGGTCTGTGCTCCTGCCCACCCATGTCCCCCTCCCAGCACCCTGCGTTGGCACCCATGATCTGGAGATCTGACATTGGCTCTGTCCCAATGGCCAGGGAGGAAAAACGAATGCAGGGTCATGGGGGCCATTCAAACCCTTCCCTATGTGCAGAAACACCAGGACAGTGCATTTCCAAAGGAAGGGGGCCGCTCTCTGAGCCCACAGAAGTCCTCCTGTGCTCACACAAATCACACAACCCTCAGGTGTCTCAGTCCTGCGTAGGCATGAGGATGGATTGGGACAAACTCTTCAACCCTGTGCGTTGTATGTGTCTTCTCTGAGGTTGTGTGAGTCTCCAGTGATCTTCTGTCCAGGCCAGAAACTCCAGGAATTAAGTGCTCCTCTCCCTTTCTTCTGTCCACAACTTCCACTTAGTTGTATTGTTTGGTATTGTCGTTTCATTATGTTTTAACAGTGAAGCAGCAACATCTTTTGCCACCTGACACCATGCTAATGTACTATTGCTTCTGTTTAAAGGAAAGAGCAGCAGCCCGAACCATCGCCAAGGTCTGTATCACTGCCAACACGCCATCCCCATGCATTCCCTGTAGATTTCTCTGTACGTGTGTGCGTGTGTGTACCATGTCGTGGCGCCATCGAGGGAAGCATTCTAGGTATTGACGTGCTTGTTCTGTGCTGTGCCAGTCCAATGTATCTACATGTATTCTGGACCTTAAATCATATCCTCCCTCCAGTCTGCCTCGAGCTGTAGCTGCGAGGGTAGCGAGGCTCTGGAAGGTAGAGTGGTGGCAGCACAGGCAGAGCTGGCGGACACTTAACCTGGGGTGACAGCAGGGCTTTGGTTTATGCTTCTTTATTTTATTTCGTTGCTGGGGTTGTAGCTGAAGTAGTATAACACAGGTTGAATGTGTGCCGATGGGTAGGTGATGCTTTGCCTATGTCTCTGTCACCCAAGGCCACGCTGGGCAGAGGTGACATGGGAACACGGAGCCATCACCATGTCACCAAGTCAGCAACTTCTCCTGAGCTCTTCTCGCTACAGGGCACTGCACGGGGCTGTGTGGACCTGCTGCTCCGTGGGACACAGGAGGGCTCTCTGACACGGCGCAGCATTGCATGTTAGAGACACCCCTTCTCTACCCCATTCCCTCTGGATGAGGCACAGTCCCTGCTCCATCTTCCCTCCACGCCTTGAGTCCACGGTGCAGAGCGTGGTCTGAAACATAGCGAGCACTTTCCAAGGGCAGCCATAAATCTCTCCTATAGGAGAGCTTTTCTCTATTCATATGTCCCAGGGAAAGCAACAGGGCTGGTATTTGGGATACTTTTAGGATACTTTTCATCCTTGTAGAATTATTTAATTCTGGGATTTTTTCTCCTGTATTTTCCCAGTTCTTTTAAGCAGTAATTCTGAAACTGAATCTCCTTTTTTTCTTGGGTGAAGAGACACAGAACTGATGGTGTGTGGAGATCATCTGCTTGGCTTTCAGATCTTCTATCTCATACCTCAAAATATAGCTTACAGCCTAAATTTTGTAAGCAGTATATGTTTTTCAGAAGTACAGCTAGAGCCTGGCATTCTGCAGATATACCTCTCTGCCATGCCTTTTAGCTTAAAAGAGGCCAGAAGCTAATTTTTCATTAACATAAAAGCCAACCAAAGATATCTGGGTAGATATGCAGCTGACTAAAGAGTGAGAAATTTAATCTTTCCTCCTTCCTTCCTTCCTTCCCCCTCTCTCCCTGCTCTTTTTTTCTGTCTTTCATTTGAGCTTTTCTTTGCAAGCAGAACCTTTGTAGCATTCCATCAACTTTCCTGCCAAATAACCCAAATCTCCAAGATCATGTTTCAACTATCCTGACTTTTTTTTCCTACTTGGGGTTTCAAGTGTAGCTTGAGCAAAGGCAGTCTCCATCCAGTGTTATTAAAGCAGGGAGCATTGCATGGGAAGGGCTCTCTGGGAGCAGACCAAGGCTGAAATCTTGCCCTCCTATCTGTGGCATCAGGAGGGTCAGCATTTTACCCCAGGGTCTGGTAGTTCCATTGCTCTGTCTCAGCCAGTCTCCATCATGGCACAAATCTACATTTCTCACAGGCACATGACTGTGCAATGAAACAAAATCTCTGTTCTGGCTCCATCAATTCCATAGCTGAGGAAATTTGAGGTCCAATGATCCCCCTCAGGGTCACACCAGCCAGCATCCCTGCAATCACAGGCATTAGTCTTATTTCTGAGGCACTAGTCTTATCGCTTATTTTTGAATCTCAGTCCTGTCTTGCAGGGTTCATATTCAGCAATAAAAAGATTAGGCTGTATACAATATTTCTTTGTAGAGGTTGCAGGTTTTTCCCTGTTCATTTTCTACATTGCTTTCTCAATCTTATGTCACATAAAGAGGTAAAAATAGTCCTTCCCTGTCCTTTTTCACAGTAGTTTTTCTATATATAGGTCCTTCATCAGAGTAATTTCTAAATGCTGTTTCCTGATCCTGTGGTGCATCTGTCTCTTGTGACACCAATGGGTTTTGCTGTTAAACCTGAACCCAGGAGGGGTTAAGCTGAGGGTCTGCAGCTGCCATGTAGATGGCATTAGAGTGCATTCCATATCATTTAGTTCAGCTGCCATGACAGCACCAAAGCTCTTTCCTTCTGCTTTGTTAGGACATTATCAGTTCTACCTGCTCCCACTGTCTTTTTTCTGCCTGATAATGTCTCAGAGCTCAGGAAGGAATTTTGCATTCAGGGGGCCCAAATCTGCCTATTTTCCCAAACAACATTTTCTGTATCTTTTACATTCACATCTCACATCTTCCACCCACCTTAATTTCCAGCAGCCTTCTGGTGATGCTCAGTGTGTCATCCTGCCCTTAGCAAGAGAACTCATCCTGTTTCTCTGCCCACCCAACAGTTAATCACCCAGTCACTGATGATGCTCCACTCAGGAAGCTCCTGAGAATGAATTGTCTCTCACAGCAGACCCCAGCTCCAAGCTTTTACTGCTTCAACTGGTAAAGGATTTGCCACTTTCCATTTCCATCACTGTAAGGAAACAGTCTAACATCTGCAGATAGCTGGATCTTCCTCGCATTGTAGTGATGTGTAGGGAGTGGCTGATTTCCTATATCCCTCTTTCCCTAACTGATACACCACAGAGTCCTTACAGCAAATGGAACAGAAAGAGCTTTTTCATTATTTTGCATCTTAGTATATTTTAAGTTAGAGAAGGGATACTGGCACAGCTTTTGGGAATGTGCTGTGCAGTACAAACATTGCCTTGTGAGGTCAAGGAGCATCCCAAGCATTCTGCCAGCACATAGGGTGGCTGTCAGGGTCATGCCTGTGCAGCAGTGGTGATGCCCTCTGACCCTGGTGCTGCTGTAGCCATGCTGATTTCTGCCCAGACAGCATTCAGAAAGCTGCTGCTCATGGTGGGAGGACATGAGGAGGCCATGGGGTTAGCATGGCAGAGGCTCAGGGTCATCTGGTATTAGTCTCAGGTGGCCTTTGATTTGGTCTTGGCATAAAAATGGGACAGCTGATCTGAGAGACAGGTTACATCCTTTCTCTATTGTTTCTGTTTTGCTTTCCACCACGAGCTTGTCTGCATCCATCTGAGACTGAATGCTGGGAAAGTTCTGTGCTGTTCTGCTCGAGGGCCAGGAGCTTTCCTTCCCCAGGCATGGAACCCAGGCTGTGAGGAGCAGAAAAGATGCTGGCCGTTTTCTACATGCTACATACCTCTTCCCCTCTTTTTCTTTTCCTCCATTTAAAAAAAACCCAAAAAAACAAAAAACACTTTCAGAGCCTCCTGTTACCCATTGCTTTGGGTGTTGTGTCCACCCTGCCATCTGCCCCTGCCAAGCAGTGCCCCCCTGCCCCTCCCCAGGCTGGCAGTGCTGCCAGGGCACTTAGAACCCATCACACCTCCCTGACCACTGCTGCTTGCAGGGTCCAAATACGAGTCCTCTCTGCCTCGTATCCCCAGGGAAGGGGGGCTGCTCTGTGATGGAGCTCTCCTCACCCCACCTGCTGCAGAAAGCCAGCAGAACAGAATGGTAATGGGGTGTGATTACTCTTCTGTTAATCAGGCTGGAAATTAGCTGTGGCATCTCATTTCTGTTTATTTTGCTTTGATTGTAATGTCAAAAAGACACATGGTCAGCCAGGGCTATGGAGGCTTCTGTACAAAATGTGGGCTTCAGATGCTCTTTAACAGATGGTTTGATAAACATCTGAAGGCATCCATAACCACATTTATCCCTCTTGTGTTTTCCAAAATGCAATTAGGTGAAAAGCTAAAAATTAATGAGCCAAATGATCATAATAATACATTAATATCAGAGAAGAAGAAACAGAAGGATTCCAGAGAGCAGGAAGCTAAAACTCAGATTACTTTGTCCAGCATGAGTTCAGTGCTGTAGCTGATGAGAGGAACCTCTTTGGAAGGTTGTTCTCACTGTGGTTTGTTCTTGACCCCAAAGAACTCATCAGGACCTTGGCCATGTATTGAGTGGATGCTGGACTGGGCCGCCTTGTAACGTGTGTGTATATCTGTGTGTATATCTCTCTATCAGTGTATGTTTATGTCTGTCTGAGATACACACATTAATATCTCTGTTCAGGGGTGTGATTAAGGCTTTTGTACGCACTGGAGGATGCCTTTGGTTGACTCAGTGGGCCCCTGCTCATCCAGCCTAGGATGTCTGAGATGTCCCTAACCTCGGAAATCAGAGTCACTCACAAGAACCTGATGGGCCACATTAGCCTGGGCTGGCATTTGGCCTTCTAACCAAATAAACTGGTGTCAGAGACTCATGCTGGGACTGACAGTAATCTGGAAATAATCAGTTGCCTTTAGGGGAGCGGATTATTTGCACGGAAGGAACTGCATCTTTCTGGAGAGACTAAGAGGAGAGTAACCCACACGTCTCCCTGAGGCTCTGCATGCTCGATATCCCACTCCCACACCAGCTCCAGAACAGCCCCAGTAGCACCACCAGTCTCTGGGGCTACCTGGGGGTGCAGGGTCCCATTGTGGGCACCTGAGGAGTCCCCAGGATGCCGAGGGTGGTGTCGGCTGAGCTTGCATGGGATGCTGTGCCCACGAGCTCCTCCGATTGCCGAGTTCAAGTGCAAAATGAGGTTGGGTTTTGATGCCCTTCAGCCATTTCAGTCTGCCCATGAATTCGGCAAGTGCTGCCTGCTGGTGGTTGGTGGCCTGGTGGGGTGATGGGGGCCACGTCATTCCCCTTCTGCAGGTAGAGGGCTGCTCCATGGCGTGGAGGACCCTGGTCATGGTGGTGATCTCCTGGCAGGGCAGTGCCTGAGCAGCGATTTGGGATGGAGCTGTGGTGGTGCCTCGTCAAAGTCAGTAACTCTCCAGATGTGGTAGGGCCTGTATAAAAAGAGTCATGAAAACCAGATGTGTGAACACAGATGTTCAACTCCCTTCCCGTAAGGGACTGCATCACACCCTGATTTTATCTATTTTTACCTTTTTAAATGCCAGGCTTAATATAAAGCTATTTCCTGTATGAGAAGTGCAAACAATTCACAGATTAACTGGCTCTCTTTGTGAGTGGGTTCTTTTTGGGAAAAAAAAAAAATCTAGCTTTTTGATATTGTTTGGCAACACAAGTTAAAATTTTAGCTTTCTATGGCTTACACAATTTGAAAAAACTTGTGGGTTTTTTTGTTTGTTTAGAGGAAGAAGAGAGTATTTTTTTGTTTCCAATGCAGATGAAAAAATTTTCCTGCAGTTAGTTGTAGATAAACTGATGCCACCAACTCAATGCAGAATGAATCTTTTCTAATAATGAAATTTATTGACCACAGTGAGACAAATTTCAGAAACCCTCCTGATTTTTAATTTTTTTTTTCTTCACTGAACACTCAAACAGAACAATCCTGTCATGAACCCGGCCCTCAAAACACCTGTCTTTTAAACCTAGAGTCAGTAATCAAAAGTTTCCTGTCTGGCATTTGCTTCCAGGTCTAATTTTTACTCTCCCCTCATTTCCAGTAAGAGCAAACCGTGCAGAGAGTCACTATGCGGATGCTGCTCAGGAAACTCTAGGTACCACGGGAAATGCGTCGCACGAAACTAATCAAAAGCTGCACGGCTCATTCTCCCTCTACCCTGCTACCACCCGTTCTGATCACTTCTCTGCTTAATAGAGGTACTAGATGAGTAAAAAAAGGTGGAAGAGCCTCCCCACTGCCCGCTCAGAAATCAGAGGCTTCCTTGTCTGCCAGTCGTGCAGAGCACGTGAACCAAAGAGATGAGGATGGGGAATTTGGTCTGGGCCAGCAAGCCAGTGTCTGCTCAGCAAGGGAGGAGGCCAGGAAATGAAGTTTAACAAAGGATGGAAAATTAAAAATAAAAAATGAAAAATTCTAATTTTTTTTTAAAAAGCACCCCTTCCTCCCTATTGCTCCATCCCTCCTCAAGGTCCAGGGAAATCCTTGCAAATTGAATTGCACTGTACAGCAATGTCCAGTTAGTAGCATGAGAAATACCATCTTCCTACCTCTGCTCAGTCACCATTCCTTTGGCTCTCCGAACATGACAAATTGACCTTTCCTAGTCTTGTGGCCTTTGGAAGCCATGGCTTGCCTATCTAGCACCTCTACTACGCAGCTAGAGAAGGACTAATCTCAGCCTGTCCCGCCAGACAGAGGGGACACGGGTTCCCCTGAGCGTTGACATGGGCATTGTGAATGGTTCTGTTTCTAGACCCTGTGGGGAACAGACAGCTAGAGCTAGAGCAGAGGGTTTTGTACAAGCAGGGTTTGCATCTCTTTCATCAAGCTGACAACTGTTAGGTGGCTTCAGGGAATTCCCAAAAAGCATCCCTTAGTGCACCCATGGCCATAAGGGTACACAGACACATATATCTCGTGTTACCTGTGCATAAGTACGTCTACATCCACACCCACACTGGAAGAGTCTCTTCCCCCACCTCAGACACTGCTCCTCAGCAGCAAACATGCACCTTCTTGAATTCCCACTGCCCAGAGTTTGCATGCTGTGAATGCTGGCAGGGGACCCCCTCAGCTCCTCGCCCCACAGCCAGGCAGGTGGAAAGCCCAGGAGTGGCAGGGCACTGAGTGATGCCGCATGTTTGTGAACTCGGAGTTTTGCATGCTCTCTTTTGGAGTCCGTTTTAATTCTCAAAATCACCAGTCTCTGTCTCCCTCAGAAAGCCAATAAACTACAGTTTTAAAAGTGTAAAACTACAGTTCTAACAGTATATGTATCTCTGATTTTCTTCATTAATTGTTTCAATTTGTATCTTTTCTTTTCTTCCTATTTTTTTGACCTGCTGGCTATTTTTATTATCTGTCAGTCTAGAGGTTAGGACTCATGACTGAGGCTTGTGTGTACCAGGAGCTCAGAAGTAGAGTGGTAAATCCCATCTCTGAATGGGTAACAAAGAGGAATGGGACATGATCTAGGGTTCATAACAAGAAGTTCTCCATGGTAGGAAATCCTTTACACTGGGGTAAATAGCCTGAACCTTTGAGTCAGCCTCCTGCTACATGTTTTGATGTTGCTGTGGCCTTCCTTGAAGTTTAGCCTTGAAAGGTGTGGTTTAAATATTGGGTGATCATCATTTGCACAGACAGCATTTCAAGGCATTTACAAATGGTAAATATTTGATCAGTAGTGTAGCTGAAAAAATGATCCTGACCTCTGTAGTGTTTCCATTTGCCAGGTGAGGTGGTTTTATCTGAGGAGGCATAGTGTGAGCAGGGATTGCTCCCCAGAGAAAGCCTCCTTTCCATTGCTTAACACTGAGGTTGTTTTTGGCAGAGATGAGAACGAGCAGTGCTGTTTGTAATGCTGTCCTCTCACCTGTCTATGTCTAGTTCTGTGTTCTGGAATATCAGCCACTCTGATCTCAATGTCTTCCTTGCATGTCTTCCTAGGCATGATTTTTTAACTGCTAAAGCCAGTATAATTTTTTTTTCCTATTTTCTACTGAATTCCTTCCCAATGTGGTCCTCATTTCATCTCCCCCGTCTTGAGTTCTGCAAGGGAAAGGAAGGATGAAACAAAGTATTACCTCAAGATCTTCTTAATCCATTGGTGACCCTGAGAAGGAGGATTACAGACTGTAGTTTTTCCAGTCAAAAAGGAGTCTGGAACTTTGGAGTAGCTACAAGGGCATCTTTGTTGCTTGCATCCATCCTGAATGTAGTGTTATACATGCTGTGCTTTAGTAAAACTAGGTGAACCGTGAAGGGGCATAAAAATAATTCAAATATCTTGTTTTCCTGGACCCTTGGGTGCCTGCCCGCAATCCCCACTGCACAAACTCTTGGGGCACATGACAGCACTTTGATGCATCTAAGGCTGAGTGCTAAAAGCCTTCATCTAGGATGCATATAACAAAATAACCATAAATGATGAGGCAATCATGGAAAACTCAATGTAGGTAAATTAATAGGAAACTCCTTAGAAACTGTGGTTTCTTAATGTACTAAACCAATGTACTAAACTAAATGCAATAACACATTCAATTTTAGATGGTAATGTAACTACACCAGGCCAAGTTATCAGATCTATTGTGTTCTGCTCTGTAAGAGGCTTTCCTGGAGCACTTAGAGAAGAAGGCACCTCAGAGAAGTGACAATGGGAAGAAGTGGCACCCAGACCAGTGAAGGAAAGGTGTTTGCAGAACTCTTGACTGGCCTGTGGCTCTGAGGTGTCTTAAAAGCTTGTTCAGGAGCGATCAGCCAGCTCAGAGATGCAATCTGGCTGTTCTGCTCTGCTCCTGAAATGCAGAACAGCGGAGCTGGCAAATAGCAAAAGGTTGGGAGGAGATGCAGGATTGGCTGATGTGGTGTCTGACAGCACTCAACATCAGTTTGGGGAAAAAAGGCTGTGAACTAAGAAGAGAGGGGTGATTATAATGGAATGCTGCAGAATACCAAGGGCCAGGGTTACAGACATGAGTCTGGTTCCAGTGTCCCTTCATTCATCCAAGGCCCTGTGCTTTTCCATGCTTGTGTGGTGGCTGTGGGGATGGTGTGACTCTGGTCCAGTGACTCCAATCCAAGTCTAGCACCGTGGTTGTGGATGAGGAAAAGAGAAGGGATTACTCACCATAACATGATCACTGGCTGACATTTTATTTCCCTTATGCCCAGGTTACTCTGCTTCCAGAAACTCCATTCTCTAGTCTGAATTCACCTTTGCAATGGCTTTTCTGAAATCACTGGAGGCAAACCAGGCTTGAGCCTGGCCCTCTCTTGATTTCTGTTTTAGTCATGGAAAGTTTTGCACACACACTTTTATCTCCCTTTACTTCATGTGTCTGGTTTCTGCCTCTTTCACCTGAAACCAAACTGGAGTCCACAAAGGCTGTCATTCACTCCTTGCACTTCTGCTTGGTGTTAATGAGCTTCTCTCATATGCCACAAGCTCAGCACAAACTCTGGATTAAAAAATGAACCTCATTTACCAGCAGAAGACAGCTCCTTTCTCCTGGCCACAGCATCTCAGAAGAATGAGCACTGATACAGGTGGAGTTTTGATGCAGAGGTGGATCTGAGCCTGTGCAAGTTTGACTCAGTTTGGCTAACTGAGGAGAAAAAGAAATAATGGCTCAAGAATAGTTTAAAATCAATGACAAGATGTTACAACTGATACTTTTTATTGATCCAAAATTACTGCTAATGCAATGAGTCCACATTTTTTAAAAGTGCTGATTTAATACTGTAGAGAACTGGAATGAACCCCAAACCCAGAGTGTTTCAAACAGGAGCTCAAACCCCTGGTGTCCTGAGAAGGCTGATGGCAGCTCATTTTTGAAGGTCAGTCCTCCGGAATTTCTCTGCTGACTGCTGAGCTGTTGGACTTAAATGAACCAAAATGCAAAGCCCACTAGAGCGGTGAGAACCTCTCCATCAGTCATGGGACCACGTGTCAGTCCTTTACCTGTTTGTACAGCATGGGCACCCATTTTTTGACTGGCAGCAGAGAAAAATCAACTCAGTTTCTATTCTTTGCTAAATTCAAGTCACAAGCTGAAAGTTTTTAAGTCTTCCCCAGTCAGCCTGGAAATGTATTTTTTTTTGTTATCAAATATGTTTTCAAAGGTTCCAACTGAAAGTGGTTATGAGGACCTAGAACTAAAGCACACCCTGTTATGCTGTTATGACTTCCCATAATCTGTGTCTCTGGTTGCAAAGCCACAGTACTCTCTCCCTTCCTTTCCCCTGGCATGATCAGGGCACAACTGTGAGCATCAGTCCATGCTGTGTGTGTGGTTGGGGTTCTGCTGTCCTCATGTTCATGTCACCAACACGTACAATGTCCACTGTACTGAGGCTCATTTCCCATCCTCTCTAGTGACATCCAAACACCCACTTCTCCCAGACACTCCATGTCCCTCTTGCATGACCTTCTGTTTGAATGAGAACATGATCTTGGATTAGCTGGCAACATATATCCCTATATATGTCTATATTTTTTTGGGATTTTCTCCCACCAGCTCCTGCAGACCCCAAAAGCATTCTCCTCTGCAGGGATTGTGCTTGCATGTGATTCCAGGTGTTATTTCCAAGGAGAGAATTGCATGGCAGAAGGAAAAATTTCAATTAATTGTTTGTGTTGTCTCATGTCATCCGTCTTAAAGAAAAGAAGTTACATCAGGTGTTGGGGTTTTTCCCTGAGTAGTGAGTACTTAGGAACAAAACCCAACCAGATCTTGGTTGTTCATCAAAGTTCTATGAGATTTTTTAATGTGTTCCACCTCATGCTGTCAGGCTTGAAAGTCTTCACTTATATCCCTCATCGAGTTCAACTCTTTCTTTTTTGCTTTTTGTAATTCCTGCTAATATTTTCAGCATATTTATTGTGGCAATGGGAAAGGGTCTCCAACGAAAGGCCCTGCTTTACTCAGTGAAAGGCAACTGGTTTTATGTTGGGATTGGTGATGGGAGCAACTCAGCAGAGGACAAGGCACAGAAGGACCACTGTGAATTCTGAATATTGCTGTGTTGCTGATGCATTTTTATAAAACTTATCTTTAAAAAGACCAGGTAATTGAAAGTATTAGTACTACTGAAACTCAGTGGATTGAAGAAATATTCTTCTGTAAAATAAACAAAAAATAAAAAACATCCAGTTGGCCTATTTAAAATCAAATTACAAAATTTCAATCTAGTTTCTAATCCAATAAAACAGAATGAGAATTCCTTTTAAACCTGTGGCTGGTTATGTAGGATGATTTTTGGTAGCATTAGGGTCTAAGGCTCACATCCAGAAAGGTATTTAGGCACGGACTTGTTCCCAGATTCCTGTGTGGATTTGTACCTCTGACCTGAATTTCAGCTCTGCTGAAGGTCTGTTTGGTCCCATGGCTTTCAACAGCCCCTACAGGGGGGCACCACACTGGAAATTCCATCTCCAGCACTGAATTAACAATTCACCATTAATTGGAATAATTCTGCCTTTTCTATCTTGGTCAGGAGCAGTTTTTGTTTTCTCTCAAATGTATCTTTCAATGTGCAGTTGCTGCTGAGCCCGTGGCCACAGCTAACCCTGCCCTGCAGCCCAGGGGATGCGACTCTGCAAAACGCTGCCTAAGCACCTTTCTCTCCCTGTAAATGTTTGTTCTCTCACAATGTAAAGTGACTTTGTAAAAATAGCACCTTCTTACTCGACAAATCTGCTCCCTGAGTGTCCTCGGGTCACATCTTCCTTTACTGGCCAAAGAGTGTCTGCTCCTGTCAGCAGAGAACTGCCGGCGGCTGGAAAAGGGAGCTGCATTTTGCTTTGCTTCAAAAACCAGCAGCCAAATTCTGATTGAAGGACCCTGTGCCAGTTTTGAAGGCAAAGAAGGACTGTTTGGCTCTGGGTTTTAAGGTGGTGTAGCTGAAAGACACGCAAAAAAAGCAGGTCTTTGGTTGGTGAGATGGAAATCTGATGTGGAAATCAAAATTCCTCAAATGTTCTTCCTGCAAATTGAGGCAGAGCATTTGCAGAAAAATGATAAGTGGCTACTGCAATGGTACAGAGTGTTGGGAATTAAATCCCTGTTTTCACTCAGTTTTGATATATCTCTATATAAAATGTTGGCTATACATGCAAGTACCTTGCACTGGTTGTCCAACCTCTATCAGTGTAGTTTAGTCATCAAATTGCTATTGAGAAAATACCAAGTGACCCAAAACTATTCACAGTTTGGTTTCCCAAAGAAACCAAAGAGTTTTGGCTCTATAAATTTTGCCCTTTTGTAAAGATTGACAAAATCTGTTTTGCAATTTCTGTGTGAAAATTCATCATCTTCATTTGTGTGAAAGGTTTTAATTACAAATTTCAGAATTTGGAAAATAATTAGAGCTGGGTGGCCAGCAGATTATTTCCCAGTGAGTTCATCTCTCTTTACGGAGAGAGATTCTTTTAAAACCATAAGTCCAAGGATTCTAGTAGGAGAATAAGCACTAAAATGCTGCATTCTGAAGTTGTAAACTTTGTTTTGCATGTTTATGACACTCATAGCAGACTTTCAGTGAGATGCCAGCTTTTAGATTGAATTTTTTGTAGGATACAAAGGAGTTGCACATTTAAGTGTTTGCATTTAAGTGTTTGAATATATGACTGAATAAAGAGGAACTCTTTGGAATATATAAAAGGGCAGATCATTTTAAGAAGGAGGAAATTCAGGCATTGAAGAAAGGGAAAGGACAGGTCCGGAAGTGTTTCCACAAAAGTTTTAAGATAATGGGGGATTTTTTTATTGGTATTTTTCTTGGTATTTATTAGACATAGCATTTTGGAAGGCAGTTGTGAAAGAAAAGCTTCCTAACTCGTGATCGGAGCCGATCAGTGATTTAAGGAATCATAACCTCATTGTTAATGTCATTCTGTCCCGCCAGCCCTGGCATCCCATGAGGGGCTTCTGTTTTAAGTCCTCATTATTTTCTCTCGCTTAAGAATCATTCCCATTTCACTCATGATGACGGAAACATCTCTACAAAACTTTCTTAAAAAAAATAAAAACAATTACATATTGGAAAAAAAAAAAAGCCAACAGCAAAACTACATGTCACTGCTGCTTGGAAGTGCTCTTGGTTTCTAATGGCTGGTGGGGAAGGACTGCGTGGTTTCCAGAATGACTCCTCCTGCTGTCTCCTTTTTGTCTTTGTTTCAACGTGTTTCTCTGAACAGTCAGAAGGTCAGTTTGAAAGATCGTGTCTTCTCCAGTCCCCGCGGTGCTGGCACCAAAGGGAAAGGCTCTCCACAGGCTCAGGGCATCAGGAGGTCCCCCAGTGCTGACCAGAGCATCGAGGACAGCCCAAGCAAAGTGCCCAAGAGCTGGAGCTTCGGAGACCGCAGCCGAGCCCGGCAAGCTTTCCGCATCAAGGGAGCGGCGTCGCGGCAGAACTCGGAAGGTGAGGGTTTGGGACACCACGATAGACCCCGAATTCCCAGATGGCCCTGACATCCTCTCCCTCCCTACCTAAGGGCAGGGATGCCAGCTAAGGTGCTTATATGGGTCTCCTTCCCCTCCCAGTCCTTTAGCTTGGAGTAGCCTGAGCAACCTGATCTAGTTGAAGATGTCCCTGCTATTGCAGGTGGGTTGGACGAGACGGCCTTTAGAAGTTCCCTTCCAACTGAAACTGTTCAATGATCATTAAAAGAGGCAACAAAACCCCTTCTGACCCCCATGATAATTTATATATTTCTGTATATAGGGATGGGGAAAGGAAGAACAGTCAGGCTCTAGAACAAAGGGAAACAGCCTCAATTTGTGCTAGGGGAGGCTTGGGTTGGATATTAGGAAAAAATTCTTCACTAAGAGTGTGGCCCAATGCTGACATAGACTGCCCAGGGTGGTGGTGGAGTCACCAACCTGGCTGGATTTAAAAGACATGCAGATGCAATGTTTGGGGACATGGTTTAATGATTGGGTTTGGCCATGCTGGGGTAACGGTTGGACTCAAGGATCGTAGCAGGCTTTTCCAACCCAAATGATACTGTGGTTCTCTGATCTAGAGGTGGATGAGAACTACAGTTGGCATTGCTGAATGTCACCGTAACACATCTTAGGAAATGCTCTCTCATTTGGATGCTCAGCAAAGGCATTTCTGGTGCTTCCCCTGGGGTTGCTGTTTGTGATCTGACTCATCTTCCCCTGTGTGGCACCAGCACAGGAAATAGTAACGTGTTGTGTTTCTTCCTCCCTCTCCCAAACTCAGAAGCAAGCCTCCCTGGAGAAGACATTCCTGATGAGAACAAAAGCTGCAACTGCGAGTTTGTGACAGAAGATTTGACACCAGGGCTGAAAGTCAGCATCAGGGCAGTGTGGTAAGAGAGGGAGAGCGGGGAAGTGGTCTGGAAAAGTAAATAATAGGGAAAAATAAGAAGTGCAAAGCCCAAGAAGTGGTGGCAAATGCTGACATGTCTGTGCTGTAGGCTGTTTTTCCCCTGGGTGGCATGTCCTGCTTTACAGAAAATATTGCCAGAAAGGATGATTTTTGCTTAGGGAAGGAATAAATGGAGAAACAGGAAAATCTCCCGCAGGGCTGCATGCAAATGATCATTCTCACCAGCTCTGAGATTTAACGCTGACATTTATAAAAGTGATGCAGAGAGCACATGCACAGATGACAGTCCAAGGGGCATCAGGGACCCCCCGTCGCAGACAGGGCTTCAGCCACCAGCCCCCGCAATCCCCTTCCCCTCTCCTATTGCTGCATCCTCTCCCAAACCCACAGGGTTGGGATTTATTCCATTTTCCTTCCAAAGCAGCTCCCTGCAGTGTTTTTTATCTGCCATTAAGCAGGTCAGGCAGCAGCTGAGGGACTATATCTTGATGTTTTTCTCCATCTCCTGCAGCATTATGAGGTTTCTTGTCTCCAAGCGCAAGTTTAAGGAGAGTCTTCGGCCCTACGACGTGATGGATGTCATCGAGCAGTATTCAGCTGGTCATCTGGACATGCTCTCCCGGATTAAAAACCTTCAGGCCAGGCAAGAGACCCTCTCTTTGCTTAATTTTTCACTGCTTTTCATTCATTGTAGAGGTATTGCCAGGAGAGAGACATTTTCCTTTGCAGCTACAGCTTATTCTTTTCCTTTCTAAGACAAATCCTCAAGGAAAACATCAGTGTTTTTGGCTGGAATCCACAGGGATGAGCAGGACAGAGACTGCAAAAGGGGGTGTTACACAACTAAAGCTACCTTACTGCCCACTGCAGGACATACAAAAATCATGGCTCATCCTCCTGTTTTATTTCAGGAGCTTTTGGCCTTATAGTATATCCCATAGGTAAGGTGTGGATATCTCCATGGCCCTCCTGGCAGGATGCAAAGGTTTGGTGCCCCAGTCTAAAGGCAAATGTGGGTCATTTGGTAACTTTCTGGAGTGGTGTAAGAAAAAGATTCCATGTCCTGGTTGTGGCCCTGCTGCCACAGACCGAGAGAGCAGTGAGGAGGCAGCAGCTTCCTCCCACCATTGGGGTGCTAAGCTGTTTCAGGAGAAATCCCTCCCGGGATGGCACAGTCTGCCCAAAATCTGTGCAGATGGGGATTTCTTATCCAAGCCCACCGATGTGGGTAGGGTTTAGCTGAGGTGCATTTTAGCTTCTCTGCTCAAATTTTAGGGAGAGACATGTTAATTTTCATAGGAGAAGAAATCTGAAAAGGGCACAAATGAAACCAAGGAGGTTCCATTTTTTTCATGTTTCTCTTGTGAAAATACACTAAACAGATAAATTTGGTCCCTTAAACAGAGGGTCTGAGTCAAACCTTTTTGTCTGACCAATTCTCCCTCAGCCCTGAAGGCCACATTGAAAAGGAGACCCCAGACCCCCAACACCCACCCATATTTCAGCTTCTCAGCAGAAATAGCCCCTGTTCTGCTGAGCTTGAAGGACACCCAGAACAGTGCCAGGGCTTGGCCACAGGCAATTTCCAGTCAAAATAATACACCATTTTCTTCTACATTTGGAGAATGAAATTATTTCTCTTGATGGCTGTGGCAGCCCAGCTTCCTCTGGAAGTCATTGAGGAATTTTTCTTTCATTTCAAACCCATCTAGGTCCCCACTAGAGTCAAGAAATATGCAAAAATCTGTGTTTGGGTATGCAAACAGATAATATGAACCCCAGGAATGAAGTAGGAAAATTGTCTTGGGAAAAAGAGAAATCTCTCTTCTACCATTAATCTTTCAGAGACCATTTTAACTCTGCTATTTTTGATGTTCAATATGCAGAAGTAACTTTCTCAACATTGCTGCACACTGTGCATTTCCCAGAAGGTACATTCCGCCTTGCAATGGAGACTAAAATATCCTGGAGAATTTCCTCTCTTTGAGCCTCTGCCTCTCATTCAGTAGAAATTCATTATAGATTATAGATCCAAGATGTGTAGCTGAATATGGAGGGGGATGAGGAGGAGGAGGGAATTGATATATCCTGACTTTAATAACCTGATGCAAGAGGCCTCCAAATTGCCTCCCTGGTGGGTGCTGAGGCAGTGGAATTGTCATCTCCACTGGCTCCGGGAGGGACACTTGAGTTTTTAACACCCCAAGCTGGTGTGGCAGATTGCCTCACTGCCCACCCAAGTCTCCCATTGCTAATCCTTCAAGATTTGCTGCAAAGCCAAAGCAGTTTGGTTGGCTGCTTTTTTCCTGGGAGGTTGGGGTAAGGAATTGCAGCTTTCAAAGCCAAATTGAATTCTCCTCTTAACTGTACCCATGGGGCTGTGAGGTTGAGGTTCTGAAGTTGGATGAGGCTAGGGCTGCCACCCATCCCATCACAGGGAAGTCAGGAGGACCAGAAGCTGATTGAAAAGTGTGAAGTACCACCTGGATTTGGGATCCAAGACTTCCAGCCAGCTTCAGTGGCTTCACTGTCCCCACTGAGCAGGAGATCAGTGATGGTGATGGGAGCAGATCCCTTTGGGTCCATGCTTCGAAATCATCATCATCATCATAGCCACGTGGGCACCCAGAGGTCCCATGGCTGGTCACCTGCCCAGTACAACTGGAAGGACACCCTGTAGACCAGGCGTGTGCCTGGGGGGCTGTGGCCAACATTGGTTCATGACCAACAGGCATCAGGACAGTACAGGGCACCTTGGAGAACAGATATTTTAATTTCCCTTTCCTTCATCAGTCAAAGAGCTGTGTTCTCCCTGCCAGCTCAGCTCAGCAGGGCTGGCTGTGACCTCCTGTAGCCAGGGCTTTGGTGGATTAAAGCTACATCCAAGCATATTTCTGGGGTATTTACATGCACTTTCCTCTTTAAGCATTAAAGCCTCTGTCACTCTGTCTGCAATGTGCTCTTTTCAGTGTTGTGTTCACATTGTCTCGTGTTTCATCCTGACACCTTGCCAGCCATGGATGTCTCCCATTCATTGAGTTATACAATCCCGCAGCGTACTGCGCCGACTCCCAACAGCTCATGCTTTCCTGAGCTAGCTGAGGATGTGTTCTCCAGCACTGAAACTGAAAGGAGAATGAATATATGTTATTTCATACCCAGCCACCTCAGTGGGATGTTGCTACACATATGCAAATATATTCCAGAGGGTAAAGCATGTTGCCTGTTGTATCTGGGGTGGGGGGAGCTCCTAATGATGTTGCAGTGGTGCCTAAATCTCCAAATCTTACCCTGAGGTGGGTGAGACACCAAGAACCAGGTGGTAGGAGAGAGCCTTCTGTGTCCAGCGGAATATATTTTCAAATTCTCTCTTTCTCTCTCTGTCGTTCTGTTTTTCAGTTGTTTCTTTCTGCAACTTTTCTGACCAACTTTTCTCTACATGTTGCTTCATTATGCATTTTGCTGGTGTCTTTTCTCTTATTTACTTTGCCAGGATAGATATGATTGTGGGTCCCCCACCCCCTTCAACTCCCCGGCATAAGAAGTATCCAACCAAAGGACCCATGTATTCTTCCAAAGAATCTCCCCAATACTCGCCTAGGTTAGGATTCACCAAAATGCCGCTTTCTCTGGATTTTTTTAATTTGCTTTATGTCAAACCCCTTTCATGCCAGTTATATGACGGCATTTATCACTTAGCAGTGCAGCCTGTTAAATCATGACTCAAAGGGCTTGCTACGCTGGGTGTGCTCTGATTTGCTTTCAGTGATGAGCTTTCACACCAGGCAAGCCAAAGGAAAACAAAAAAGGGACATTCATACAGTCATCAATAACCATCAGTTCCTTCAGCGAGTGTATTTTCTATTTTCAGTCTTCTTCTAGGTGTTAGAAGGCTAAATTATATATTTTTAAAATCTCATATTTTATCAGGCAATTTTCAGATGTAAACGGTGGAATATTTACCCACAAAGCCAATATAAACCAAACAATCCACTTCCTAAAGGATGACACAGTCCACACACAAACAAAGGAGCTCTTCTTCAGTAAAATGAGTATATTTCAGTGGGCAAAGTAAGAATGAAGTGTTTTGTGGCTGATAAACACAGTGATCTCTGTTTCTTGCTCATGCCACTCTACTAAATATGGAGGAAAAAATTATGTTAAAATATTACAACCATGGGACTTATGCTCAAAAAAATAAATAAATCCTGATCTTTTTGAGGAAAAAGAGCAGGACTCAAACCCAGCCCTCAGTCACACAACCAAATATTTCTCATTATGTTCTCTCTTTAAGTAAAACTATACCTGAGGCTCATGCTATGTGGAACATATTCTCACCAAAATTCCAGTTTTAGGGCATTCTGAGTTCTGGGCAGCAAGGACATGACTGGACTGTATTTTCACCTGGCATTGGGACCATTGGAGGCTGAGGGAGGTATAAATATTTTCCAGAAAGTAATTTTCCATGCAGAAATAGTAGGTGATTCTTAAATGCAGCAAGCTTAGCCTCATATATTTTTTTTCTAAATATATTTACCTCCCTAAGTGCTAATATGTGACAAATCTCTTGATTTTTATTTAAGCTGCTCTGAGTAATCTTCACTAGAGAAATATGAGTAAAAGGAATATTGAAAGCTTACCTTTACCCACTCAGCCAGCTGAAACATTTTAAAAAAGGAGAATTTTCCAGAAGCCCCAAGCTTTATGCTTGAAAAAAAGTTGATGTCAGAAAAGCATTTTTTTCCCATTTCTCTTCCTCTGGGTCAGGCACTGTCACTGCCATGACCTTCATCCCCTTAACACCACGTGGGTCCGTGCCATGGGGACTCCTGCTGTGAGGTTCCCAGGGATGGCACCCACTGTTTTAGACAAATTCTACCCAGAGAAATAAAACAGAGTGATGTCCCATGACCTATGTCAACCCTATGGATTGCTCCAGTGACAAGGGCTCAGTTCAGCTAAATGGTGTTTGCAAATAACTCCCCAGCAAAGGCAGCTGGACCCTGGTAGATGTCCATGGCTGTGGTTTGGCTGGCAGTGTTTGCTCCATGCTGTACACACAGACAATTAGGGTAAAATTCCCTTGATCAGCTGATTTGACTTAGAATAAGTGCAATCTCAGCTGTATTTTTTAGACAAGAGATATTGATCAAAATTTGTCTAGAGCAAACTTTGTTGCCAAATGAAGGGGTAAGTAGCCAGTCCTGTGACATGGATGAAGGGGGTTTGGCTTCAATGCCTGGATTGTTTACAAAAATTTATAAGAGATAAAGAAAAAAAGAAAACACTTGAATAGATATTCCCAAACACTTCATTTTTATCTCATTTGAGCCGTTTGACCTTTTGATGTCTGCTTCTGGCCCGAGGGTGACATAATACACCTCTTTGCATGCACTGTTAGCATGAAGCATAATGAAGCATGAGAAAACCTGCACTGTGGCTGATGCAAGACTTTACTTTTTTTGTATCATCAGAAAGAAGGAAAGATAGCAAATTCACTTTAAAGAGCAATCCCTTTGTCTCTCTCCCTCCCAAACTACGACCCAGCAGAGCCTACCAAGGACAGCAGATGGCACAGTTTGTCATGCATCCTTAGAAATCTCTGAATCCTTTTCTGCTAGGAAAGGAAAAACATGGGGCTTACTCTGCCAAAGCTTCAGCTGAATTCTTCCTGCTTTAAGTGTGTATTTGGCACAGCCAAAACAAGTGTTGAGAAGACACAAGGCTCCCCACAGGGTGTAGTGTAGAAGTAGGATGGCCATCTCAGAAGATTCTTGGCCCTTTGTCACTCAGTAAGAACATAAACTATCCCACTCTGCTTGCAAAAGTGGAAAATGTTCTCTCTTCTTCATCTTTTGAGCTTTGTTGCCCAATTTGGAAAAAAACTCAAGATCTTATAATGGCTAAAATGACCTCCTGCTCTTGGCAATCCTTGGCTAGGTACAGGTGGGTTGGAAGCTCATAAGGAATTCCCTCTTTTCTCTTATCTCAGATAAGGCACAAAAGAAATCTCTGCACTTTACTGAGGGTTGAAGCACTCTCCTGTGGTCCAGCTTCTGCCATGGGAAGCAAAGGAGTGGGTTTCTGGTTTCTGCCATCAAGAGAGAAGGACTTGGCTCACCTTCTTCTCTCCCCTCTTTGCACTGAAGTCAGTGTCCCACAGCTTCCCCCACCTCCCTCCAAGGCCAGATCTGGCTCTTTGGTTCCTCAGAGCTGTGGAACGTGGATGCCTCGAGAGACAGGACTATGTTCAAGTATAGACACAAAGGGAATGAATCAAGCAGGAATTCTAGGCTCTGGTGTCAGTGGTTCATGGGAAAAGGCTTCTGAATGCTTTATGGGTGAGCTCTGTGAAGGGCTTCAGTCCTGCCCCTGAATCACAGCAGCTCTAGAGCCAGGCTGTGTCCAGCCTGAAGGGGATGGACAAGTCAGTGCTGTTCTAGATGATGGTAGTGATCACTCCATCTGTGAAGTGCCAGCTGGCCCCTGAAATGGCTCATATGAGGTTCACTTATTGGATAGCTCTTCTCTGAAGACACAGAAGAGAGCAGAAGTCCTGCCTTAATTTCTGCAAGATTAGAATTTGGGTTGCACAAGACTGTCTCTGTTACTACAATGCAATATTCATTTTGCCCCTCTGTGTTACAGTCTGTCCTGCCTCCCTGCTCTACTCAGCAACTGTTAAGGGACATCTCATTTCCATTAGTGGACATATATCAGTGTCAGTGCCATGCTGGATGGGACAGGAGGACAAAGCACCCTGTTTGTTCTTGGCCTTCTGCAGTATTCAGTGGCATTTACACTTTGGGCCTCTTTAAACTCATGTTCATTGTTTTACTAGTCGTCTACTTGCTTGTGCATACAGGAGAGGAGTTCGTACAGTGGCTGTACTACGCCTTGACTTGTGATTCCAAACCAAGGTAGCCCGAGGTATCCAATTTAATAGCTCTTTGCTTACATGGTAACGACATTGTCGTAGGATTTCTTGTGCTGTATGTCATGTCAGTAATTGCATCCCTTGTGGGGAGTTCCTGTACCTGTCAATAATTTCCTTCTCCCATTACAAGAGAGAAATAAGGCATGCGTATTCCTCATACTTGTAATTATAGCACTTGGTGCTCCTTGTACTCCTGTGCTTATATTGCTAAGCAAAGGATCAAACATGGCTTTTTAAACAGAACAGTATTCTGTCACATCCCTGCCCAAATGAAGTATCTTCTGGGATAAAAGCTAAACTCTGAAATAATTGTTGGCTTATATTTTCTGTCTTTGGTGTGATGTGCTCATCCACTTCATCTCTTTGAGCCAGAGCTGGTGCTGTAAACTGTTGTTGCTCTAATATAAGCTAAGGGAGCCACGCTGGTCCATACCCGCTGATACCTGTCCCTTAATGTCGACAGCCAACATACATATGAAGTCCCCATCAAATGTAAAGAAAACAGATGGCTCTTGTGTTGGAAATAGCCTCACGTCTCATTCCTTTCCTTGGTTTTTGTTTTACATTTTCCCCTGTCTGTCTGTGTTCAGCTCCTTCCTTTTCCTCCTCCTGGTGCATGGACCCATGGCCCACACGGCAGAACTGCGTAAGAAGCATTTTGAGTTTTCGCTCAAGATACCTCAACTTGGTTTCAGTCAGATGAATTAACCCTTCTTTTCCCCTGCCACCCTTACGTTTGGTGCATTATGCAAGAGTAAAGTTTGCCTGGCATAGAATTCGGCCATAAACTGGGCTGCCATTAAGAAGCTATTCCAAAACTGAGTAACTCCCCTGACTTTTGAGGGATCAAAAAGCTCCGGTATTTAGTCTCAAGAAAATTTATATTTTATGCCTCAAATAGAATTGAATTCCAGCTTTCAATGTGGCTCTTCCCTCCCTTCTTCCTATATGTATGGAGCTGTATGTCAACCCAGGTGTATCTATACTAGGAAGGAGGAGGTGCAAATACAACATGTGTAAAGGATTTAAGAACTGTAGCTTTAGCTACTGATTTGGCAGGAGTATCCTCTGCTGTTCCCAGCTTGGAGCTCTGCTAATAGAAAACATCTGATGCAGGTGTGAACTGCAGTGTCACTGAGATGAAAACAATTTGGTAATGTTTGGTGAGTTATGGCCTTGATATAATTCCACTAAAACAGCACCATACGTGTTTGTCTGGATCTTAGGACAAGCGGCTCATTTTCATGGTCATGAGAATTACACATTTGTGTTTGCATTGAGGAGAGGAAACTGCTGCAAAGACTGAAAAAAACCCCATTGATATATGCTAGAAAGAAAACTTGATCTTCCCCTAAAATAATAATTTCTCAGCACAAATAAGAAGTCATTGATTTGAAAGAATGCTGCTTAAAGAAATTCTTTGCAGTGGGTAAACTTACTTTGCATAATGCACCAGGTTTTATCTGTATAAACAGAAATGGATAATTTCAAACTCTGCTAATACTGCTCTGAATTTTGCATCTGAATTAACACTTCAGTGGCACTGCGTGTCTGTGAGCAATTTGGAGTGTTAGTTGGGAGAGAGGCTGTTGCTTTGTCCCACGGAGGCGCGACAAGCAGAGCCCTCCTCACCTGCTGCCTCCAACTGACTCCAGGTCCTTTTCCGGGGGTGGGGGGATTTTCTGATCCCGGTAGAGTTGACCAGATCGTTGGGAGAGGATCCTCCATGACTGACAAGGATCGGACCAAAGGCCCAGCGGAGGGGGAGCTGCCTGAAGACCCCAGCATGATGGGAAGACTTGGAAAAGTTGAAAAACAGGTATATTGAGTCAGGAGAGGGTTCTTGTCAGAGGGTGTTGCATGCCTTGTGTCGGTGTTTTCTTGCCTTTTTTGCCCAAGTGGGACAATCCCATTTAGTTAAAAAAAATAAGAGCTAAAAATATTTTGAAAAAGAAGGAAGGTGGATGTTATGAAAGGTCACTAAATGTCTTAGAAGCCTAAATGCCACTTTCAAAACAGGTGCTTTGGAGTCTGTGACATACAGTCTTTCTTTTTTACTGAGTTTGCTGGTATTTCTGAAAACAGCCCTTTGGTTTCTTTGCCACCAGAGGTCATCTATAAAGCCCAGCCCCACACGTGTGCCTTGATGGAAGTTGCTTGTACTCAGAATGTTAATGTGCTTCAGCCTGCATGCGTAGGACTTGAACTGTGGTGTTTTGCAGGTTCAGTCAATGGAGAAGAAGCTGGACTTCCTGGTGAACATTTACATGCAGCGGATGGGCATCCCACCAACAGAGACGGAGGCTTATTTTGGGTCCAAAGAACCAGACCCAGCACCTCCCTACCACAGCCCCGAAGACAGCAGGGAGCACATTGACAAGAACGGCTGCATCATCAAGATCATCAGGTCCACCAGCTCCATGGGTCAGAAGAACTTCTCTGCCCCACCAGCCCCAACCAATGCATGCCCGCCCTCCACGTCATGCCAGCGGCAAAGCCATGGCTCCTCTCCCGTTGGAGACCCCAGCTCGCTGGTCCGAATCCCACCTCCGCCCTCCCACGAGCGTTCCTTGTACAGTGGTGGGCACAGGGCGAGCGCAGAGTACCTGAGGAACGAAGACATTACAACCAAACACCACGAGAGTGCCATGAGAGACAGCGACACGTCCATCTCCATCCCCTCGGTAGACCACGAGGAACTGGAGCGCTCTTTCAGCGGCTTTAGCATCTCCCAGTCCAAAGAGAATTTGGACATCCTTAACAACGGTTGCTATGCAGCCGTGGCCAAAATCAGACCCTACATTGCAGAAGGGGAGTCAGACACCGATTCTGACCTCTGCACGCCCTGTGGTCCTCCTCCCAGGTCGGCCACAGGCGAGGGACCCTTCAGTGACATGGGCTGGTCAGCCCCCCGGCAGTGAATCCTTCCTGCAGCCACCGAGCCACATTCAAGCGCTGGCAGCTGCCCGTTCCAGCTGTCCACATGTTGAACTTCTCAAGGAGATTGACAGCTGAGGTTTTCCTCCTTCGAGGACATCCTTAGCTGGCAGATACTTTCTTGCAGCTTACTCTGGGGGGGAAACGAGCAGGTCCCAGCCTGCATTTGTGGAAGAGGTCACGGTGGTGAGCGAACTGGAGCCATGAAATCCAGATTTCTTTCATACTCTCTTTCTAAGATCATTAGGTGAAATTATTTCAGGGCGCAGGGTAGGCAATTTGCATTTCTTGAGAATCTTCAGAAGTGCAGGGCAGGAGTAAATCACCCAGCCAGGGCTTTTTGTAGATCACAGGAACTGCTGGCTGACAAGTGTTAGGTGGGAATTGCTACATCATGGCACCAGTAATTACACCTTTAGGTGCTTTGGTGTTTGGAATGAACACGTCTGTTTCTGGCTTAGATTTTAGCTCACATGTAATTTACAGGGGGTTGTTACTCTATGGTTCCTCATTAGCCATCAGGAAGGTGGCATAATTTCAATATAATACATGGAAATGTTGTGTAGAGCCCCTGGGGCAGAGGGATGGTGGCTGGGATATTTGCATGAGCAGAAGATATGGTCTTAAAGTGAGACGGGTTAGGATACTGCTCTGAACCACAACAGTTTGGAAACTATCCCATCTTAGGAAACCAAAAGACTCAAAAGTATGAACTTGAGTGCAAGAAGAGGGACAACCCAGAGGGCAGAGAAAAGAGATAGAAGGAGGACAAGATACTACGGGGCTGGAATTTTCTGTTTTAAACCATGTATTATATTTAATTATTACTCCTCCCACTGACAAGGGGCCTGGGGTTGCTTTGAAAGCAAAGACAAACCAAAGGCAACCCCTTTGGAGGGCTGCCGTGGTGTGAAGCCATTCTCATGGCCAACAGTGCCATTGTGGAGGCACAGCCACCAGGCCGAATGGGGAGGGTGGATGTACAGGATTCTGTGGTTCCCGTGTTGCTGCGAGCTGCTGAGCTCCATCCTTTGGACGCCTTGTTGGTCAGAGTGGGCACTTTTCTTACAGTTTGCATCGTGCCTGAACACTTTTGCACACACTATGCCCGTGAAAATCTTTCCTTTTGTCTTCTGCCCTGCCAGGAAACTCACACCCATGTTCTTGGGACATGCTTTGGTTTGTTTGGATCCCTCAAGCTGAGTTAAGAGGTGTTTCTTTGTTTCTTCATGGTCTTTCAGAAGCCTCTTATCCATG
The DNA here is from genome assembly GCA_013396655.1 of Campylorhamphus procurvoides. Classification (NCBI taxonomy): domain Eukaryota; kingdom Metazoa; phylum Chordata; class Aves; order Passeriformes; family Dendrocolaptidae; genus Campylorhamphus; species Campylorhamphus procurvoides. The sequence continues at coordinate 1,027,230 of WBMV01004063.1, forward strand.
CTTGCCTGCGAGTTGTGCCAATCCAAGTCTGTCCCGTTTCACTGTTGTTCAAGTACTTCCTCTTGGAAAGATCATTGTGTCATTGCCAGGAACCTCAGCAGTGCATTCAGCTGGGGGAAGGCGAGGGGAAAAGTGAAGCTCAAAGTTTCTTTTGGGACCAAAACAAAGTCACAAAGTGATCCTTTACATGGATAGATTAATGGGGTTTTTTGGAAGGGGGTGGAGCAGGTGAAGTTCTGTTTGGGATCCATCTCCAGGGCCGGGACAGCATGGCTGGCATTGTGCCTCAGAATCCTCCCGTGCTTTCACAGCCCAAATCCCACACGTTTTCTGCTGGGGCTCTGTCAGTTTCAAACCCCGTCTTTCCGCATTTTCCCTGTGTCATATCAAGAGCCTATTAAGGATATTCAGGTGACAATTTCGTTTCTGTGTGGCCTTTGAGAGGTTGAACATTGACTTGGTTGGGTTAAACGGACACTCACAGCCTGTTTCTCTCCAGCTGTTTGCTTGACCATACACAGCAACCTGGAGAGACCAAGGACAATTTCAGCCTTAGGGAAGATGTGGGTTCAGTCTGACAGGTTGCAGCCAGGAAATAAACCCATTCTTTTGCTAGTGCCCAGGACCAACACGCAGGTCTTCACATGGACTGAGGAAGGGGAATAAAGGCTCTGCACAATTTTTCCTGCCATTTTTCACCATTCCAGAGGGGAAACATTTTTCTTAGAGGGACCTTGGTCTTCCAGACATACTAGTTCCTTTCTTTCCCATTTGAGGCATATTTTTGTTAAATTCTGCAATTTTTCCCTCTCTGTGTTCCTTTTGGCTCCAGATCTCACTGTACAGAGTGAACCCTGCAATGCCCTTGACTGCCACACAGAGACAACTTTAAATGCCAAATGGCTGTAAATTGTGCAGATTTGCCTCTGGCATGTTCCAAAATGAGATGCCTTCTGGTAGAGCAAGTATTGTCAGCAGGTCCTAAATCAGACTTGGTGGCCTGTGTTTTCTACTGCCCACAAGAACAGAAATTGCATTAGGTGAGGCAAAAATCAACACTGCTCCAGCCAGCTGCTCACTGCAAATTTTGTCCAAGTCAGAGATAACCAAGATTTATTATCTTATTCGTTTGCAATTACTTTTTAAGGCCTGCTGGAAATTTGGCTCAGAAGGGCATGATATAAAGGCAGGAATGCTGGATGAGGATGAGGATGATGCCACGCAATCCATTGTAGTGCAGGTACATGACTGGTTTGTAAGCACAGAATCAGAATCATATAGTCATAGAACCATAGAAGAGTTTGGGTTGGAAGGGACTTTAAAGCTTGTCTTCAGGAACTGCACAGAAAGAATTGAGTTTACCCTCTTACTACAGTGGAGTCTGTAATGGTCTTTTGAGTTTTTAAAAGTTGTTGGATTTGTCCCATAATCACTAATTGCAGAAAACTGGTTTTATACACGTGCAGCACAGACCGTATCTGGCTGCTACATATTTCAGATAGAATTTTTTTTTAAGGTATAGGATTTACTCCACCTTTTTCCATGGCTTCATGTCAACAAAATTCTGACATACACCTCCCTTCACAACCATGACATAAATCACCACTTCTCATTCATCCAGTCAGAAGGACCTGGATTTTGGAGTTAACTTACACCAGAATTAGTTACAAATAATTCTCCTTATTGCCACGAAGTTATTTAAGCCTGCTTGTTGCTTATGGACATAAAAAATTTCATTCCTGCCCTAAATTGTAGTCCAGTACTCCCTGCAAAGTCTTCACTTTCAACCACTCAGCTCCCCCATGCCTGTATCTCACACTCCTGGGTGTAATCCCCCACAGGAAGGTTTAATCACTGGATTAAAAGAAACTAAATCAAATTTGCCAAGAGGGCAGTCCCAATGACAAAGATTTTTAAAAGGATGGACAGACAAACTTTATCCCTCTGCTGAGCCTCTCTTGGGCTGGTCTTCGCTCCCATTTCCCTCTTAAGTCTTGTTGCATATTTTTTGGAGGACAGAAACAAGTTTTAGGCAATGCCAGGTGTGGACAGAGGACTCCAAAGAGAGCTGAAGAAGAAGTGAAAGCCAAATTTCCAGCCGGCCATCTTGAGCTAGTCTGGGGACGCCCATGCCCGTGTGCCCAGAGCCTGGTTTCAAGAGGTGTCTGTGCTGAATGTGAAGCCACAACCTTAGACCAGAGCCTGGGGTCTGGTCTCCAAAAAGCTTTTGGGCATTTTTTTTTCAGAATCTGGGTCTAGGTCTGGAAGGAAATGCTGCAACTGGCCCCACTCATGGGATGGAGCAATGCCTGGGACTGGGACCTGAAGCCACAGTCAGTTTTTGGGTGCTTCAGGTCCCAGTGTGAGTTCAGATGGTCTGAGGAGTTCATGTCTCTGAACGGGAGGTGTGGCTGGAGATGTTGCAAGGTGGCCTTTCATAATGTGACCCTGAACACAGGAACAGAACACTAGCCATAAGTCAAATTTCCCAATATTTGGGAAGGGATTTGAATGTTACTCAAGTGAAGATTTTGTACATGAATTTCCTTGTTGATTCATTTTCTTAATAATACTTTTTAAAGCTAAGAATGTCAAGGAGCTCACCAAAAACAAACCTCTTGTCCAGCTCAGAAAACCATTATGGAAGATTATGTGATAGATCAGATTTTCTAAAAATGTGTTTTGTTTCACGTGCTGCTTAATAGATCCACATAAATTCTGCAGGGTCATTGCTATTTACAGATAAATAGGTATCTTTTTACATTTTTAATTGATTTTTAAAATTTTAAATTATGTGAATTTTTAGAACAAGTTTATATAATCTACCTGAGAAGCCAGAGCATTACCTCAGATACAAATGCTCCCCTTCAAGACAGTTACCCAAGAAAAAAGAAAAACACTTTCACTCATATTTTTCCCAAGAGGGAGTTATTGGAAACCTCATTTCCCTCATATCCTCAGACTAGCTTGGTCACAGCAACATGATTGCTAAAACTAAAATGCAAGTATTAAAAGACAAACTGAAATTCCTAAGGAATTCACCCAAAAGTTGTCCTATATAAAGACCCTGAGCAGTGAGTATTTCATTGAGAATATTAAAAATCCCAGCAGCAGGATAAGGATTTCTGTTTCTCCATCATGTAAACCCTCAGGCTGAGTGAGCCCTGAGCCTCCAGCGTTTTCTTCCCCATACAGTCCTCCAACCACAGCTGCACTCCTGCATCCTCTCCCATCCTCTCTCCATCACAGGTCAGCATCTTCTGTTTTCATCATCTTCCTTTTCCTGAACCAGAAACAAGGAAATCACATACAAAAGCTCCTTCACCAGCAGGTAACATTGGGGCTGCAGAGGGCTGTGGTGGAGGGCTGAGGGCAGCAGCCCCTCCAAGCCCTTGGGGTCACTGCTGCTCAGCTGTGTAAAAGCAAATTCTTGCTTTTGGCACACAAACACCCTGACTTTTCTGCCTCACAGAGCAAAATCTGCTTAGAGCAGGGATGTGGGTTCATTGTTTTTTTAACAGTAACAGTAGGGTGGGTTTTTAATAACAAGGATAATAATACTGCATAGGAATCTTCTTTAGCATATCTTAGTGTTTGATGCCCCAGTGACACAATACTGCTTGCCTTATATTAGTGTCTAGAGGGAGAGGGATTACACACCTTTTGATACACTATTAATCACGCTTCTAATTTAGGTAGCAGCGGGGTCCTTTTTAACCTATGAATGTGCTTTCTGGACTATCTCATTGACTGTACTCTCAATTTTGCCTGCTACTGCATGCAGCCTGAGATGAGTAGACAGCGATATGCTCCAGCTGTATCTGCACTTCCAGATTGCTGTAGTACCTGACAAGGTAACGTTGCCAAAAGCATCATTTTGGGGAGAGGCTGTCCTCCCAGTGACCCATCACGTAGGGTGCTGCGGTGCTTCTGTAGGTAACACTGATGTACCAAGTGTTTTTCATGCTGTGACCGGTCATCGCCCCATCCCTCTGATACAGCATGCACAGACTCCACTTCTACTGCTTGTAACTACCAGGTAAAAACCCCATGTTTGTACCTGTGATTCCTTCAGGTGGGTACACAAGGAGGAAAAAATACGAATTGTGTTGGCTGTGTGTAACAACCTCCTTTTCATCAGGATGCCTCTGAAAAAGAGCACCCCAGATACCCCTTTGTGAGGGTTTCGAGGAGCAGACAGTGCCAAGGATGGAGGACTGGTCTTCAGTTTGGAGATGCCATTTGAACCCGCATATGTGGGACTTGCCATATATCTGTTTTAATTCCCATAGGATTCTCTCGCCTGCATCCAGCTTTGGGGTGCATGTGCATTTGTGCCTGCAGTACAGCCTGAGGGGCAGGGGGGACTGTGCTTCCAAAACTTTGGAAATCCCTGTTTGGAAATTCCATCCACCCCTGTCTACAGCCCTTGGTGGTCTCAGGGGCCCTGCAGCTGTGCCATAGCCATTTCTCATGGAAGCATCTCTTCCTCTCCTCACAGAGTGCCATTGAGCTACCTTTTTATCTCCATAAATGTTTTGCCACTGTTCTCCCTACTGTAACACCAGACTGTCATGAGGCCCTCAGAGTTTGCCCATCTTGCTGGTGTTTGCAGTCTCTTGTATCTCTTGGCACTGCTGCCATGATCTACTTTGACTCTGGTCCTATATCCTCCCCTTCCTTATCCATACTATTTACCAATGAATCTGTAACGCCAGAACTCTGCACTGGAACTTGCTGTTGACCTGACATCACTAGATGCACCAGAAAGCCTTCTTGTTTTGTTAGCATGACAGTTTTTCTTTTTATTGGCAATTTATTTACTGCCTCATTGAGCCACCATGGCCTCAACACATCCCTGGTTTGTTCTGCTGGAGCCTTTCCACGCAGGGATGGAGTCTGTGTTGTCCCTCTGTGCAGTGCCCTATGAGAGTTTGTCCCCGTGGCTTTTGCTGACTGCAGTGAAAAAGGGATGAGGGTTCAGTTCAGGTTTTCCTGGCCAGCTGAACATCTCAGAGAAGAGTGCACAGGCTCTCTCAGTGTAGATGCTTTTGCTTCCTGAGGCAAGAGCTGTTTTCAAGACCCCCATCCCCTGTAGCACTCCACACATGGCTGTGCCTGGCAGGCTTGATAATGGGGAGAACTGGAAAGCAGCTGGTCCGAGCTGTGCTGTTTCCAAAGCTGCCAGTGGACCTGGAAATATTTTGCCCTCTCCTATTTCCTGTAAATACAGCTGCAGATGAATTGCTCAAGCAGCATCTGTTTGCCTAGTTCTGAGAAACTTGAGCTCACCACAAAGCTTTCCAAAACTCAGTGCCAAGCTCAGACTGGATTTCACCTGCAGCTACACCTATAACTTTAGGACAGGGCTAATGATTTCAGGTAGAGGCCATGCCAGAATCTCCAGTTTGGGTGGTTCTGGCCCCAAAACAATGCTGAATGTCATGCTGCCAGCAAAGCCTGCCTTGAAATTACATCTCCATTAGACACTGATGACTGTGGATCTGGGGAAATGCTCTCTCCTCTCTCCATGCAAGAAAAGGTTAACAAGCCTTGCAAGCCACGATGGGAAAATGCTCCTTATTTTAGCATGCCATGGGCACCTCCCATTGAAGCAGAAGCAGCATTTCACAGTGATCCCTTAAACTTGACCAACACAGTGGCCATGACCCGGTGTTTTCTATATACAGTGATGCACATAAAAAGGGTTTATCACAGATGTGGCTAATGGAGGTCTCAGTCCTTTAGCATCTCTGTAGACACCATATTCAGCCTTGCTGAGGACAAGTCATCAAGGCTGGTGACAGGTCTTTTCTGTCCTGCCTGGTAATTTACAGTGGTCCAGCATCTTCCCTGGAGCTGAAGTTATCCCGTGCTCCTGTCAGCAGGCAGGATGGAGACCTTTCTGTGTTGGTTACTTTTCCCTCCCCAATAAATCCTAAAATTTGAAGTTTCTTCACTTTTTCTCAAAAAATTCACGCACAATGTAGAGCACCTGAGATTTTCAGGAACACCAAGGCAAAACCAGATATAGCTGATAAATGACAGAGATTTTGTTATTTTAAATCAAGAGCAGATGTTAAACATAGTGCAGTTGCTGCGTGCTATATCAAATGCTTTAGGAGATTCAATAAATTATTCTTATAAATGTTTGATTCTTTTATCAGTAATTCATAGAGGTGGGTGCCACTGTTCTTACAGAGCAACGCTCCACACACTAAAACTATACTCCTGTTTCTCCAATATAGACATTGTATTTATGAAATTTATCTTGCTTAGTGTCATTTTGGCACATTATCCACATGTACCACACACGGATTGCACATTACATGCCATATGCTGGTAGGTATCTCTATATGTAATCAGCGTATGTGCGTTGAACAGACACCAAAGTTTCACCTGCCTGGTTTGTGATGTGACTCAACATAACTGCAGAAAGAGAAAAATGAACATCCTGTTAAGAAACTTACTGCATTTGAATGCTTCTTTAAACAGATTTTATCAGGAAGCTAAAATAAGAGATTGCCTCTGTAATGTTAATTAAAAAATATCTGAACAAAACACACACAGCCCATAAGTACTTAACAGCTGCTGTATTCCTATATATTCATCATTGCTATATATCTGAACTGTAAATTCTGTACAGATTGAATGACGTTCACAGTTTATCTTTGTCATAACCTGCAAGATAAAAGGACAACACAACTTTGGCTGCAAAAAACGTGTGTCTGTGGTTTGTGCCCATGCACCTACGTGTTGCTGTGCGTGCATGTGGATACAAACACACACACACACACTTCAAACCAGATAAAGCTGCACCTGAGATGTGTAAGGGGAGAAAAGAGTTCAATTTTGGAGGTGAGGGAGTGGATAAAACCAAACCAAAAGACTGTTTTAATCATGTTTTTCTGTCAAAAAGGAAGGTTTGCAATGGGAATTGATGCATGACCCCCATCCCAAGGAGAAATCTTACTTCTGAAGGCAGCACAGGCCATGCAGCAGAGCAATGCAGTTCCTTGAATGATAATTTCTTTGGATTCCTTTCAAACAAACAAATATAGTATAGTGGCCAGTGCCAACTTCAAGTCCAAAAAGCCCATTCCTAGTACATGTGGCCAAACAGTTGTCCCCTGCCATCAGAGAGCCAAGGGCAAAGGTTTTACATGCTGTGACAGGGTGTCCCACAGCAGCAGTGCTGGCTGATGGCAGTGCCATGGTCTGCAAACCTGGCTACTACCTTGTGTGTCTTACCTTTGCCTGCACATTTGAAAAAGCCCCTAGTTAAGAGATGTTTTATAAAAGAGTCATCAAAAGCCCATTTTTGATCTTAAGAGTTATGGAAGAAATGACTATGTTATAACCACAAAATCTGATTCTCCAAGCAGGTCAGCCTTCAGGCTCCAATTGCCTCTATTCAGAGATTTCACCAGCCTCAACAAATGAATTATCCTCTAGGACTTAATTTTGCCCATATTTTCCACAAATACAACATTTATATTGGGCAGAACTTACCCTTCAGTGTTTAATCTAGATAAACAAAAGCATGAAGAGATAAATCTTCCAGTTAAATACTGCTGGATGCCATTGGAAAAACAGTAACCAGATTTTTGCATTGGCCTGAAATTCATTTCTAGGTCCAAAGTTCTCAGCTTAAAAGAGCTGCTTCAGACCTAAATAGGTTACTAAGCAAAAAGTACATACCTTGCTGGAGTATTTTGCTGTTTCCCTGAGATACCTTGATGTTATCATGGTTTCTAACAGCATCTGGCTCATTTGGCCTTAGCTGGGCTAAGAGTGGTTCGTGCATTTGTCCTGACAGTGAGAGCTGAGAGTTGAATTTCCCAGTGGGATGAGCGTGGGTGCCAAACACCTCGCCTCCTGCTCGTAAAACTCCGGGGCTCGGCTGAGCGTGGAAGTTTGGTTGTCCTTTAGAAAGCAAAGACAGCTGCTGCTTTGCTTCCTTTCATTTGCTCTGTTGCCTTGGCTTTCTTGCACTTTCGTTTCATCTCCAAAGAATCTCTCATAATGCCTTTGGTACTTATGTACGATTTTAAAACATTTTGTATGTATGGAATGGTACACACTTTCTCTTGTAAGATAGCAATCGGGCTTTTTTTTTCTCTCTTTTTTTAATTTTAATTTTTATTTTTTTGTGAATGTGTAATTTCCTCTGTACATTTCAATCATGACTTCGTGCAATGTACATTTTATAGGGACATGTGCCAAGGAATGACCTGCAGTCTCCTAAGGGACTATGTAGAAGCTGACTTGACAAAGTCACAATGGTTTTACATAAGCACCGTGGAAGAGCGACGTAGCCCAGACTTTTACACTGAAGCATTGAGCGTGGTTCAGCGTGTACCTTCACATGAATGACTGTGACAGCTGCAAAACTGTATATGTGTGATGTGAAAAACAACAGCGACGGTTGCAATCGGAAGGGAAATGGAGGGAAATTAAATAATCACAGTCATTAATTTAAGCCTCAAAGCATCAGAATGGAAAATTTGCATTCAGTAAAAATACCAAGAGATTTAACCTTCATGAGATGAAATACACATTTATTTTTCTTTGCACTTCTTCTGTTGTCTTTGTTTCTTTGTTTCCAGGGATTTCTTTTTGTTTTGGGGACATGTTTAATGATTAATGAAGAGGAATAAGATGGTGAATGAGGGCCTGACCCTTCCTGGCATCAAACCTTCACACCCCTCTTTCTTATATCTAATGTTAGACAATATTTTTCTTTCTGATTTATAAAATCAAGTTCAGAAATCTTGAGTGCCCTTTGCACTCAAGGCACAAGGACATTGTACCTTTAAAGTCCTTTAACAATATTGACTTTCTTTAAGGTTCAACATCAGCCACATCCTGACAGATAAAGGATGGTTACTGGAACTCTTTGCCACCCACGCCAGTTCCTCATCACCCTGCTAAAAATTGAGGCTGATGTCACTGAGGTGAGCTCAGAGCCAAGACATGGCACTGGGAACAGATATTTATCTGTCCCACAAGTTATCTTGCTTACCAGGCATCAGTCCTAAATTTGGATTTTGGAGCACTGGCTAGGAGTGAAGTGGGTTGACTGACAGTAGATCCATTTTATAAGAGAAAAAGAAAAAAAGTAAAATCCCTTCCTCCATACTGATATTTTTTCCAGAAAGAGGAAGTATGAGAACTTAAATGAACCAGAGCCTGGGTTTTAAAAAGCCTGCCAGTCATCTGGGCAAGGCAGTGAAAGAGGCTTGGCAGGATGAACACTGTGCTCAGGCACAGCAGCCCCTGCTTGTGCCAGAGGACTTGGCTTGAAGCCTTCACCAGCTCCATCCTCCCCAGAGCTATTAGACAAGGCCAGGTGTGAGCATTTCCCAGTGCACACAGCACATTGAGTGTGCTTAAACAACATCATTGGATTTTATCTCATTATGTTTCACACCAGCGAGATAAGCAGGAAAATTCTCAGTTTGCTGAGGCACATTCCCCATCATCTGAACGGGATTATGGGCTGCATCCAAACGCTGTCCTACAGCATCCCCCACCACCTGAACCGGGATGCTGATGGAGCCAGGTATGGCACCTGCTGTGCCAGGGCAGGGCAAAACTGCTGAGCAGACCTGCAGCCCTTGCTCATGTGTTTGCCAAGCCACAAGAGGAGACCAGGCAGGAGGAGGCATTGCTTGTCCCTGGTAATTGGCCTCCAGTGTCCTGATAGTCTGGTCCAGGGGAAAAATCAGGAGGGCCTTTTTCCCTGCAATGGTAAGTGTCCCTCTTTGTGGAACAGAAGTAAATACTGGAGCCTCAGAAGAAATTCATATGAATACAAACTAACAAAATCCCTTAGGACCGTGGTTGCCCTGCCTATCATAGGAATACATCTACCTGATCTTCTCAAAGCTGGAGTTTCTCAAGGGAAAATGATTTTTATTCAAATTATTTGGGCAGGGCTATTTTGCCATCAGTGCTTTCTAGCACGTGGTCCATCAGAATGCCAGGAGCTGGATCCAAGGAGGTGAGATAACACAATGTTGCAGTAACTCAGGATGCTCCCATGAAAGTTCACAGCTTGCTGACTCTAATGAGGTTTAATAAGTTAAGTAAAAGTTGCTTTCCCAAATAAACATGTTTTGTGGGGAGACAGGGTCTGGAGTTCTGCAGGATGAACTCATTGCCAAAAACTGCCATGCTCTGTACACAAGCAGAATCCCAGTCTGGGTATTTCTGTTTGCTAACTAATTAAACTTGAAAATTAAAGGAACATTTCTTCCTGTCCTTGAAAATTAAAGGAACATTTCTTCCTTAATCACTGGAGGGGTAAGCAGGAGTAGTTACAAGACAAAGGCTCAGGTTGTAAAATCTCAGTCCTGCTCTTGGGGACTGTATTTAAGACACCTGGAGCTGGTGCTTCTCAGTCCAAGGTGAAAAAACAGCCAACTCCTGCTTTTGATCCCAATAACACCCATTTCCAGCATCTGGGTTTCCAAACCTGGGTGGGGAGAAGTCTTTTTCCTTCCTGAAACTGTGTGGTTTCTCAGTGGCAGAACCGTGAATGAAATCTCTCTCATCCATTTAATGTTAGTCCAGCTCTGCTCTGGGGTATGATTTACCCTTATTACCTTCTTGGCAGCTCTCTCCTCTTTCCATCAATAGTAACCTAATGGTGGTTTGGGGCAGAAAGTGTCTTTCTGAAAAGAAAAACCTTTTCCAACAAGGTGGTCACTCTCTTTTTGCAAGGAGGTTAATAACACATAGTTAAAGGCAGACATAAATTGAAGCGGAAGGAAAAGGGCATGGGACACACTTTAAAAGATTATGTAATTTGGCATGAATAAGAAATTTGGTGAATGGAACATGAGACTGTTCATACAAAACTCATGAGCACATTTTTTTCTCCTTGCTTTTGAAGGACTGTTAACATGAGCCAAGTTTAGAGGTGGAGAAAGTACATTTTTGGATACAACTAAAAAGGCCATAAGATTACTTTTCAAACCATTGAATTTAGTTGTTAAATAAAACAAATATCCTGAGCTCCTCCTTTCACTTTGATTTCAGTTGAGCCAGTTCCAGACATTCCCCTATGATCAGACCTATAAACTACACATTTCCCAATGACTTATTAAACAAAGGTTTTAGATGCAGCAACACACTTTATCACTCCAACTTTCTAGTATCAACAATGCTCTTTCTTTTTCTCCCTCTGTCACTGGTCAGCACTGATGTGATGGTGTTGTTGAACTGGTATTACATTAATTTTTGCAGCTTTCCTCTCAGTTCCTTTTTGAGCACACAAGCAGTGCATAGGTTTGGGGTTGGTTTTCCAAACTAAGCAAAAAACAGTCTGTTTTTTTTTCCTGATTTCGTCTTAAAGGACAAATGCTTAAATGTGATTTTATTCTTTGCCTTCTCCTGACTCAGCTGCAACTTTTACTGAAATAAGAGTATGAAGGAGCCAGTGAATAAAAATCAATGAAGACACTTCTAATTAAGTGGTTAAACCAAACAGCAGCACACACCAAGGCACAATAGATGAATTGGGAGAACTGGTATATCCCATAATCCCAGTTCCCTGTCACTCACCAGCAGAGCACCGTGAGGTAAACACAGGGAGGCATATTTTGTTTGTGTGGAAAGCGAAATAGTAAACAAAAGAGTAATCTCAGATAAACCAGCTCCTTTTCAGTAGTGACGACCAAAGGAGGAGGTCATACCTCTGGATCTCCCTCTCCTAAAGATCCAGGCACTGACATTACTTCAAACCCACATGCATTAACTTATCAGCATGTCCTGCCTATACTAGAGAGGCTCAAAGCTGGAATTCCTCTGCATCCCATCCTGCAGAATAGTCAGAGCTCCTCTCCAGGAGGAAGGAGGTGCACAGCCTGCCACGGAGCTGGACCCTAGATGGCAGAATGAACAAGCTGCTGAGCACCACGCTGGAAACCTGCCTGCTGCTGCACAGCATCTCCTAAATGGAGCAGATTTATTCTCTCCCTTTTCCAGCTGAACTTTGGGGTCCTTCAGAGTCCAGAAAATCACCTTCCTGCTCAGTAATTATAGCTAAACACCAATTAGACAAACGCAGTGGAATGTCTCAGGACTTTCAGGGATGCATCCCTTACAACCAGCTACCTTGGAGCTGTTTTTCTGGAAAGAAGCAGCAGGTTTTTTCAAAACGGAGCACACACACACATGTTGTACCCCCAACCCAGCTCCGTAGTGCAAAGCATCTGGATTTCATTTCTCCTAAATAAGAGAGGAGTGCAGGCAAATTTGGGGGTCTTTCCCGATTTTAGGAAGTCTCCTTTAGAATGTCTCACTCTTGCTATTTGTAGAGACAAACAGCATTGCTGGCAAAAATAAAGGGATCATATGAAACTGGGTCCTTAAATGGGAAAGAATATGGGGTTTTTTTGTAATGAATAGGGTATTCTGTGAGGTGGGAAAAGCTGCTAGGTGGGCAATTACCAAAGACTACAGGATTATTATTTCCTGGCCTCTTGCCCTTCAAGCTGAGAGTGGGAGGAGAAGAAACACATTTTGGTTTTATTCCATGATTAATTGATAGCATCGAATATATTATTCAAAGCTTCCTTCTCATCTGAGGTCTGCAGGCTTTCTCATTCAGCGTGGCAGGAAGGGCTGGGGTGGGGGGAGACCCCTGCTTGTCTTCTGTACCTCAGCCACATTCCCCTGGGTATTTCCATGGCAAAATAAGGACTTTTATATTAACATCCTGTGAAAAAGCAGCATCTGACCAAGACATCGTTGATGTGCCAGGCTGCACAGCCACGACCCTCTCCCCAGCAGAGGGTGCAGTAGCTTTATTTCCAGAGTCAATAGCTCATTGCTTTATTAATGTGGGATATGTATTAATGCAGTGGTGGTAATTGGGTCCTGTGTTCTCTCACTTGTGTTGTGTCCTGCAGATTTCAGAGACTGTGCTCACCTCATCCACAGGCTTGTTCTGTGGGAAAACAAAGGAGCTCCCACACAGATTCCTGTGTATTTCAAATTAAGGGAAATGTGTTCTGTTTTTGCCCATGTTGCACTATTGCAGGCTGTCCTGTGTTGAGCAGAGCTATTTAGCTAATGGACACACAGCTCTTTGAAGATGTACGGCACTTGGTAAAGTCCTGCTATGACTGCTCTGCATTAGTCATAAAAGACAATGGTGCAATTCATCTTCCACCACAGCGTGGAAGCCTTTGGGACCAGCCAGAGAGCTGATTTACTCCATCCCCTCCTAATGGGGAAGCTGGCCTTTGATGCTTTGTGATGGGTATTGATAAGGGAGGGTGTTTGATACAGAAATGGGATGTCTGACAGAGGAATAAAGGCAGGCTGTTTGCAAATCAAATTTCCACAGCGTGCAAAGTGGAGAAAGTGGTGTTACACAAAATACAAGAAAAGATGTTTTAATGGGTTGGGGTTTAGCAAAGGTGGGATAAATACCACTGGTTCTGCAGAAATAGGAGCTTTTCAGCAATCCCGTTTCCCCCCAGCATCCCAGACTGCCTTCTCTGATGGCAGAGAAACCTGTGCACTCACATGGAGGCACCAGGACACACAGGGACACATTGAAGGCTCCTACTGCTGTCCAGTGGCTGAGGCTTAGCTTGGAGGAGGGAGTAAAAAAGCCAAGTACACCAACACAAAGTACAGCAGCATTTGAGAATTTTACCTGCTACTTCATGGGGTTCTATAAGTGTAAATCTTAAACAGGTTCTTCACCACATTACCTGCAAAATGGGAATTTTTGATAAAACTGAATCTCACATCTGTATCTCAGTCACCTCAGGTGAATGAGGACCAAAAAAGAAAAAAAAAAAAGAGAAGAAAGAACCTTTTCAATTCCTTTGATTTCCAGGATTTCCAGTAGCCAGGAGCCACTTGTATCAACTGATGGGATGAAATCTCAGTCCTGAGCTGTGCAAGGGGACAATTCCTTTTAAATGTCAAGGGATGGATGTGCCAGGTGCTGAGCTTCATTCACCACTCACCCTCTCACTATACTAGGAAGAAATGAGTCACTGAAAGGAAGGATCCAGCTGAAGAATGAAAGAGAGGGCAAACTTGTCCTGCAATGATAAATCCTGCTCCTTAATACAAACTCCTGCAGAGCATCCTGTTCTTTCCCTCCTTCCAAGCAGAAAAGGTTTGATTCCCAAAGTCTGTTTTCTCCTTCAGTCTTCACAGATATTGATCTGTATTAAAACGGATTTTAGAAAAGGGAGGGGAGAAAACAGCCCCACGACCTTCACACTTATTCAACAGTCAGAGTCTCTTAAAAAATATCATGATTATAAATTGCCAATTTTCTCCAGCTGCTCTGAAGCAGAAAGGCACAGCAGCCAACATAGGCAGGACAGCAACACAAGCAGCAGAACTTGCCTCTGTAATCTAAAGAAATACTTATTCCAGTGGGGTTTTTTGTTCTATTCAGCCCTTTTGATGGAGAGTTCAGACAACTGTTTTTGTCTGAACACGGTTGTCTGCTGGTCAATGGGTGCAGTGCCATTGGAGCTGTTCCCGTTTTTGGGAGCTGATGAGGTCACCCATTACCCCTACCCAGATGTGTTCCCCTAACCCACATCGTGTGGGATGCCCAACATCCCCCACAGGAGCCACAGAGGTGGGCTCCAGTGTCACTTGTGGCTTGTGAGACAGCAACAGTGATGCTCACAAACACTGCTCATGTCTCACTAGGTAAACTAAGTACCTCCTTCTTAGACAGTGGGACATGGAGGGCACCACAAGATAAGTTTAGGGACTGGTACTCTACTGACCATGACTGAGCATAAACAGAGCTTTGGACTCCTACAGTGAAGGCATCTGATAAAAGCCAGAGTCTAATGAAGGTAATGCACAGAGTGTTGCTCACATGGCTTTGGAAAATGTCTTAACACCTTTCTATTTATGGATGTTGTATTACCATGTAGGGAAATTTCCAGGCATCTCATAGATGTGGTGGCAGATGAGATTGGTACCTGATTTCTGGAAATCCTTGTTCTTGTGAGTCCTTCCATTATAGTTTTCATTTTTGTGCAAGGTACCATTTGTCCTAAGCAAAAGAAAAAAAAATATGAGCAATTTCTACAGAAGAAAAAAGAGCTTCTGTTCTCTTGCCTTTGGCTAAAGTATCTGCAGCAGGGTTTGCCAAACAAAAGGAAAAACCAAGCTTTGTTTTTCAAGGACAGGTGGGCAGACAGCCAAAGGGCTTGTGAAGAAAGCTTCAAACCAACCTTGACCTCTTCCTCCTGGGCCCAGATTTTCCCCTTGGCTGGAAGTTGTTATGAGAATCTGCCCTCTTCATAGAAATTGTTAAGGGCATTTAATGAGTTCCCTGTGTGGAAATCAAAACCCAACAAAACATCACCACAGCCTGCGCTTCACATCTGAGGGATACCATCTCTGGTGTATCTCCCTTTCTGGAAAAGTACAGGAGGGCATTGAAAATAAAAAAATATCCTAAATATCTGTTAGTCCTAGACCTCCCAGCCACCATTTGGAGCACAGTCGAGCCAGCTTTTCTTGGGGCCCACAAAGGGACAACCAGTGAAAGAAATGTTCTGCTGGCGATACTCATTAATTCCCCATGTAGACATGACAGAGACAAACTCTTCAGATGTTGAGAGCTCTTGGGTTTTGCCCTCTGTAGAGCTGCAGATGCAGAGTCCTGGCCAATTCCTGTCATATACCATTTGCTGAGTGCATTAAAAGTCTGTGCTTATCGTGGGCACACAAAACAAGTGTTATCTCTGTAATTAGATTGTTAAAACACAGCACAAGCTACAATTTCTCATGATAATAAAATAGTTCATTAGCATAAGTCCATCAAGAGCAGATTTTAAAAATAATTGGTTTAGATTTTGAGCTAACATCTACTTTGATTATTAGCTCTTGGACACTTTGGTTTTAATTGGACAATTTAAAGAAAATGTTATCCAGTGCCTCTGGCCTTGCTTCAATAGAAAATTTCTTTTAAAGAAGAGCTCTGTGAAAGTTTGCCTTTCTGTAAAGAAATGTGTGTGGATAAAAAAGTCTGTAATAACAGCAGTTACATCCATTCTTTACTGTAATGGTGGCCAGGGTACAAACCTAAAAGAAAGTGAAATTGGGTAGTATTTTTGAAAATTTAGTTTCCATCCTCTGGATTGGAACACTGTGTCCTTGAGGAACCAAGTATCTTGCAAATCAGTTTCTTTGTGTGCTGGAGATGCTGTTCCACTTGGGATTGTACTTTCTGAAGTGGCACTCAGGGACCTGCTGTGGGGTCCCAGCCCAGGAGCACTGACAGCTGCCTGCACTGACGGTCCATGCTGGCAGAAGAAAACTCATTACCTCCTGCACAGCCAAGAAAGGGGGAGAGAGAGACAGAAGGAGCAGCTAGAAATGGCCCATGAAGTTTTCTGTAACAGGGAAGAGATCACATGGACAGAACATCAGTTTAGGGAGCTGGAAATACACAGCAGATGGAAGAGACCCATTTGTGCCAGAGCAGAACTTGGCAAGTGATGGCTGAAGCTGTTGAGGTAACATCAGCTTCTGTTTCATTGAAAGGCTGGGTGTATTTTTCTTTTTAACCCGAAATCTTGTTGCAAAATGAAAAAAAAGTGAGCAAAAGACATTTTACAGAACGTGAGGGAGAAATATCAGGCCACAGGCTGAGACCCTTGATCCTTCCTCTTCCAAAGCTGTGCCACTCCTGGTTCATCCCTGGTGTTTCTCCTGTGTTTCAGACTCCAGTCTTTGGCATTGCCAGACATTTCTGCTACGGCTTTCCAGCAAGTCTGCATTCTGTTCTCAAATCATCCTCTTACTGTATCCATAAGCTTGGACCTGCCTCTGCCACTTCTCCTACTTTGGGTCCCCCCCACCCTCTCTGGCTTCCCACAAAGATCTCTCACAGGAGATGAGAGGTCCCCCAGGTCACTGCTCCCATGGAAATGATTAGAAACCCTTTCCAGGTAAATGTTCCCATTCCAGCCCAGATTTCTGGAAATAGCAGCCTGCCCACGTTTGGACACCTTGCCTGAAATGAGGCAGACTAAGCCTGTAAAACTCTTTCGCTGACATTCAGAGTTGCTAATTTTTAATGCAAACTGTTGCCTTGGTATTTGCATTTGAAATGAGTTTGCATTTCCTTAACACTGTTGCCACCCCCTCTGCAGCAGTAGAGACTGATTTTACAGGAGCATTTGAGACAGCAGGTTGTCCCTGAGAGCTTTGTCTGTGTCCCCAAGATGTGTAGTTCTTGAAACACCTCAGTAAAAAGATGCTGCTGCCCTCCTTGGAGCTGCCAAGATTCATCCCTACAGGCAAATCCCACTCCTCACAAACCAGGGGTTGGGGAAAAGGATCATTTCTTGCACATTCTGTATTCCTAATCTCTTTTTTTTTCTTCATGATTTTGTGACTTAGAAGTTGTAATCAAACCGTTTTGTTTTCTCAAAGGCATGTTAGAACAGCTGGTCATTCAGCATGGATCAGCTTCTATCAAGCATTATATCTTACAGGAAGAATAAGATGCAGTGTAGATGATCACACAGTTATAGTCTCCTTTGCTGGGAAACAGAACAGTATGAGAATAAAGCAGAAATTAAGGATGATGCACTGGGTCTTCTTCATATCAGATTCTTCCAGAATTTTTTTAAAGCTTAAATTCTAATCAATTTAGTGATGTGCAAGGGATGGTGGATTCTATTGCCAGCTAATATAGATATATTTATGCTGAAAACTCTCATAACTTTTGGAAGTTTAGGTTAATTTTAGTTAAAGTCTAACTAAAATAATATGGAGTCACACATGCTTCAGTGTGGGAATATCCTGGGATGTGAAATTTGCAAAATGAACTCTGTATCTCCAGGTTTATGTACACCAGCATTGGCTTGAAATTAGAATTCTGTTTGTATGTGGAAGCAAGGATTTAACTGCACATAGCCTACTGTGTTTGCTCTAGGATGATGAGAGATTTCAAAGATGGAAAGTTAAAGGGTATTTCATCCCGCTCCTTTGTAAGGGTGTTTACTCCAATCTCTCATTGTAGGTACAAATGTGCGCAGAAACTCACACACACACACAAAACCCACACTGGGATAAAACTCATCTTTTGCATGTGGGTGTTCAGTGCAGATTGAAAGAGGAGTGAATGGATTTAGTGCCAAGCATGAGCACATTTCTCATGAAAATGAATCAATTCCAATATACTCAGAGTGAGGGAGGAATTTCATGCTTTGGTAACTTTTCCTGACATGGTAATTTATATGAGCCCTGCCTGTGTAACCACTGAAGTGCTGATACAAGTGTTTTTCCTGAGGAAAACACAGCTCATTTCCTCTGTGTGACACCACTCAGGGTTGCTGAAGCTGGAGGAAACCTCTGGGTGCCTCACGCTCTGTTCCACTCCCTGAGCAAGGAGGACTACAGTGTTAGTCCCAGCCTTGAAGTCAGAACAGGCTGCTTAGGCCCTTTTGCAACCAATTTTTGAATGTCTTCAGGGCTGGAGACTTCACAGCCCCTGTGGGAAACCTGCAGGGGAAGGCTGCAGGTGAACAGCAGGAGGGTTGACACGACTTTGACTCTCTGCTGATGACCCAGAGATGGCTGTTCTTATCAAAATAGGGACAGCACTCGGTTAACTAAACTCCACAGACATACACTTGTGCAGGTTCTCTGCCAAATCATGTAAACACAAAATCAAATGAAACCAGGTTATGTCACGACAAGTTTAAGCTCCCCAGAGGAGAGAAGAAAACCTTGCACATGCTTTCATCCCTTCGGATGGTGAAATGTAGTTGTTCAAGCTAATAAAGTCAATCTAACTTGTCTGTATGAGCTGCCACCCTGGACCAGCCCATGCTGATGTGGACTGTGGAAGCAAATCAGGGGTCTCCTCTCAGTCCTTCACTTTTCCTCTCTCACACAACATAAGACAAGGCAAATGGTCAAAAACAAATGCAGTTCTGTGTCAGGATCATGGGAAAAGTCAGTGATATTCTCTTTTACAGAGAGGGCAGAGTTGCCTTACAGCAGATTAAACACCACAAATGTTTCTTCCAACACAATTCAGACATGAATCTCAGATGACATAAGTTTATTCACCCAACTGCTCAGTTTTAAAACTAGAGAAATGCAGTTTGTGCTGACTTTCTGAGTAATCACCAAATTACAGCAGTATTGGCTCTAAAGTGCTTCTGGAAGCCCCTAATCCAAACTCCAGCTTGAAGCAGGACTATTGCCAACACTTGATCAGATCAGCCATGGCCAGAAATCCCTGACCTTGTGGATTTTATCCCTGCCCTTCACATTGTCCTATTTTCCCATGTTTTTCACACTCAGTTAGCATTTGTATTACTCTGTGACCAAGAACCCCTGACTGACATCATGCACCACTGTGCAAAAAGATGCACAGATACATAATAGATGCGATTTGTCTGAAAACTGTCGAAGTAAGCAAGAAAAGGCAATGTCTTTATTTTGCAGCTGGAGACACATGGAGGTACAGATCCATACATTATATGCCTTAGGGCAGATGAAGGGCATAAAGGACACAAGAAAAAGGAATATCGTGACAAGTGAGGGACTGAGTTTGTTTCTCAGGATACAGACACACTGGTGGATGTGATGGATGGGGAATGCAAACAGCAAAGTGTCAAGACTTCTGTATCCTGATGCCTGGAACAAATTAGCTCATCAGAGTTCAAAATCCTACACTCATAGAATGGTCAGAGGGTTGGAAAGGACCTTTAAAGCTCATCTCGATCCAACACCCTGACATGAGCAGTGACACCTTCCACTATCCCAAGTTGCTCAAAGCCCCATCCAACCTGGCCTTGAAGACTTCCAGGGATGAGACATCCCAAAACTCATACCTTGCTATCTTTTGTCAGATTCCAGCCCAAATTCAATCCAAATCAAGAAAATTCCATTTGTTTCCTAATCATTTCCCGCCACAAGAGCATCCTCAGGAGGGGCAATTCTTACTGATCTTCAGAGTTCTCTCATCTTGCAGCAGTTCATGATTTTCTGCAGTGATTTACTCACCAAGAACACCTCACAATCAGAGGTTGTAGGACCTGGGCTTGCAATCTATTCTGGGAAAGGAATCCATCTTCATTATCTCTGTAAGCAGTCATGTGCATCCAAAGTCCTACGTTAATAATAACCAGTCCCATACTTGATTAAAACAGAGGCACAAGTCCAACACTCATTAAATGCAAGGGCCCAAATCCCATAAACATTCCCGGTGCCTTAATTACAGTAGAACAGAGAATAAATAGCAGTTAGTCATGTACTTTTTGGCAGACAGTTGCTCTGTATTACAAGGGCATAGGGAATACAGACCTTATTGGAATGCATCAAGAAGCAGCAGCCCTCAAAAGAGCCTGAAGAAAACGTCTACCATATTTTAATGATTTTTTCCATCTAATTTTCCACTTAAACAAGACAGCAATATCAGTTCACAATCAGCTGAGGCTCTGACACTGGCTCCCAGTGCTTTCTTATCACATTTACAAGAGCGCTTTCCTACAGCGTGGTTGGAATTAGCATTCAGGGCCAGCAGCGGTGCAGGCTCTCGAGCCAAGCACCTGTATACGATAGAAATTAAAATCAGGAGCCAGAACTGAAAGCCAGATCTTGCAAACAAGCAACCCAACTCTCCAGAGATGTGCTATAGACTGGAGCATTTCACGCTGCATTGAACATGAATGTAGCCTGATTTCCAGGTCCAAATCTGTTCTTATTAAAGGGATACAGAACAAGGGTAACACACAAGGTAGGATTCAGGGCTGGGGGCTCTGCTTTGCCACAAATTAATCTTGATCAATCACCTTGCTCCTCTGTCCCTCAGTTCCCTGTGAAATGAAAATGCCAGGTTTTCTCCATCCACACCCTTTAGGCTGTGAGATGCTGAGGTCTTCTAGGCAGGGGAGAGGGCAGATGAAGCAGTCAGCAGAGTTCCTTGGATAAGCTCTTCAAATGCTTATTTGAGTGGGGGGAAAAAAACTGCACCAGGAAAAAATTAGAAAGCACAGATACCATCCTTCACCCATTAAAATGCACATTTATGGAAGAGCAAACCTGCCTGCATTGAGAGCTTGGGGACAGTCTCTGGCTGAGATGGCTGTTTTCTCTGTTTCTGACCGTGCATTAAGTTACCTGAACACAAAGCCTCTGAGCTTATCCCTTCAGCCTTGTCTGCTCATGCAGAGCAATCTAACAGAACACTTATCTGTTGCAGGCAGGCAGCTCTCCACGGCTTCCAGGTCTTTGTGCCTTTCCTCCCTCTGTTTGGAGGCACGATGCTGATCTCCCTCATCAAGCCTCTGGTCACCGAGGCTCCCATCAACAGCAGCTCCCCAAAGGGACTCCACTATCACTGGTTCCAGCTGGAGTCGGTGCCTTTCCATCCCTCCCACCTGCAGTGCCCCACCTCAGGCACCTGGGTGCTGCCACTGCCACTGCCACTGCCATCTTTCCTTGAATACATGCTGGAAAAAAAACCCCAAAAAGTGAGATTTTCATTAGTTCACAGCCATTTTACAGTGTCATAGACCATGAAAAGGTAAAGACCATCATCACCATTTAAACAGGTTCAACAGCAAGGTACCTGCCTTGTTGCTCTCTTGACCCAGAGCAGCTCTCCTCTCAGATGTAGGGACTACCTGGTTTTAGCTGGGCACTAAAAGAGGTGTAGGATTTCTTCCAAATCACTCAGTTGTGATTTGGTCTGTGCCCTCAGAAAGGAGCTCAGAGAACTTTGTTCAGACAATGTCCTTACTTTTTGCCTGCTGTCTTTCTAACCTGAAGTTGCACACTCTAATAGTAGAGGTGAGCTGTTGAACCCCAGGTTCCAGGCAGCAGAGCCTTGCTGTGGACACATTACTTTGTGGATTTGGGCCATATATCTGAGATGCCTGCTTCCACCTCAGTCTCCTCCAGCAACGGGAAAGAGGATGGGATGTGCTCATTGCATTTAAGTCATGGCACTCAGGTCCTGACCACTCAAGCTGGCCCAAGGGAAGCCTGTGCTGAGCTGGTGGAGGTCAGGCTTTCAGGTGTTCACAGGTTACAGTCACCTGCTGATGTGAGAAATGTTTTGTAGCAAAAAGATCCAAATCCTGTCTGCAAAAAGTGAGGCAGGACCCACCTCAGGGTTCAAAGACAGACATATTCATCTTCTCACATGGTCCCAAGCAGGGTTGAAATGTTTGCCAATTCTTAGTTTATATGAGGTAGATAAGAGTCTGGAAAAATAAGATTATATTAATTGAACACTTCAAAGAGAAGTGGCAACAGTTCCATGCAGCAAACGCAGCTCTGCCTTTCCTGTGTGTCCAGACAGAGCCTGTTGAGAGGGGACGTGAGACTTGTCTGATCCAAAAGCAACAAAGGGACTGTCCTCCTCTTTGTCCCCATCTCTATCCCCAGCCTGGCTGTACCTGCCATCACATACTTAGCCTCTCCACAAGGCACGCTGCAAGCACAGCACAGCTCTCTCCTTCAGAAATATTAAATCCGTGTTTTGCTTCTCCCTGGCGTTTTCTTTTCATTCCAGATGGCACGTGATTAGAGTCCTAATCGGCTATTAGCTTATCAACAGCATCCCTAAGTACTGACCAACCCATAATAACAGAGAGCAACAGGGAATTAAGGAATAGTGGATTGGCTTGTTTAGCTTATAAGGGTTTGTATGAAGCAATTAACCAGAATCCTCTTGACTGGTATTTTGCAGGGAAGATGCCTCTATTGACATCTTGGATTAAAAAATCATTATGGGAAGGAGACTTAGAATGGGAAGGAAAAGTATATTGAAACAGAATTGAGTTAATTCTTTTATTTTTAAGAAAACAAACAAACAAAACAAAATGAAGAAACAGTAAAATGTCATTTGTGCCCAGCTGCTATTCCAACCTCTACAGGCTCTGAGTCACTCTGACATGCACAGTGTAGGGTGTATAGAAACCCCAGTTGGCTCCAGCAAGAGCTGTCAGTCACATCCAGAAGTTGACAAAAAAGCAACTGAATTCCATGACTTTCACTGGAATGATGCTGATTTATATTCCCTTTGATGTCCTGGCCCTACCTATGCCAGATGTGACACAGAGGGGCCAGAATACTTGAGGTGATCAAAATAATACTACAAGGGAGCTGGAAGCCTGCTAAGAGAGTAAAATAAATGAGAAGCTAATGAGGCATTCAGGGAGTCAGAGGAGAGGGAGAGCATCTCATTCTGAAAGGATAGGAAGGAAGCAGATGAATTACAGAGCCAGGTATAAACCTGGCTTGGATGTGACTCATTCAATAGGGAAAACCCATCCCAATAAAATAAAATACAGAAAGTTGCTCAGTGCTTGGAGCAAGGAGCACCACTGGACACATGGCATATGTCACCCTTATGATGAGCAGAGGTTCTTCCCCTAAATGTTGCATTGAAATTAAATTCAGGATTGAGATCGAGTCCTTCCAGAAAGGGGAGCAACCTGCCTCAATCTATATTCAGCTTGGAAAGTGAAGTGGAGAAAATATTCCACTTTTTTCATCATAGGTTTGTCTTTTCTTCTCCACCCCATGTTTAATTTAGGATAATTCATGTTCCAGAGGTCACAGACACATATTCTCAGGTCCTGTGGACTTATTCCAGGCTCTACTGCTTCACTGATGTGCTCCAGCCTGATAGCGATGTGTGTGGGAATGTGCAAGTTCTGAAGGCAACACCTCAAGGATAAACACTTCCCCTTACCAATTATCTCCTCCTCATTACAACTTAGAAATCTATTTATTGCCAAATTGTCCATCTTCAGCCAGGCTACATTTAGAATCACTCACTGGTGCCCTTTTCTAAACATAAAATCACTCCTGCTACAGTTAGAAACTTATTTAATTTCCATGTATTACAGGAACTAATTTAAAATTCGACACATTTTGAGGATTCTTCCTATCTCTCCTCTTGCTGGCTCTTGTTAGAATTAAATAAAAAAATAAAATAGAATGTAAATCAAATCTTGGGCTGCTTTTGAAAGATGTAATTGATCTGTGTAACCTAGGCCCTTTGAAGCACCAGTGGAAGCTCTTTATTTGTACAGAGCTGACTGGTTTCTCAGGGTGCCAGACAAGCTCTACAGGTAGGATGAATGTATCCATGTGATATTTTATCTATTTATGGCTGTACTGACACCGCATTGATAACACAACATCGCTCAGGGGGAACTGCTGGGGTGGGAGACAGCACAGCTCAGTTTAGGTCTCTCAGACTTTGGCAGGCTCTGCCCTCAGCCCTGGCCAGGCAGGTTCACATTTCATTTGTTATCAGAACAGGCTATAAATGGGATCCTTGGCTAACCCTTCAGATGGCAGATCCTGGACTCTTTCCCAGCCTCTGTAGCTGCCCAAGCATCTCGAGGTCAGATGCTGGTACCAGTTTGTCCCTGAAGGATGTTATTGGGTCAGTTTTGTCAGAATAGGAAATTTAGGATTGGAGTTAGAAGTCTTCCACATTTTGGACAGCCTGGGAAGTTGGTCTCCTCATTCTAACCTACCTGTTATATGTGGTTATATTTACAATGCTGTATTACTTGTACTAAAAAAGAAGGGCAGAGAGGTGGCAAAGTGACTTCCCTTCCCCTGCCTGGTTATCCATGGCCCAGATATCCAAGCCTGCAGATGGAGACCATTGTCACTATGGCTTGGGTTATTTACCAAAAAACAGCCTTTTGACATTTGAAAGGAGAAGAGCATTGGGTCCTGTGTGAGGAGGAAGGCAGCTGAGAGCCTGAGATATGTGTCTCACACTTGAACATTTTTAACTATTATTTTAAATAAAGGTAGTGGGAGATTCCAGTGAGAAATTGGGCCACTCAACAAGAAAGACACGAGAAGGGAGGGTGTGTTCTGTGTGGACTGACTGGTTGTTTGCTTTAATTATTAAGCCTCAGATGAAGGTCCATGTTTCACATATACCAAAACCTGGATAACCCATCTTGCAAAAGACAGATATTTAGTTTTGACTAATTGAACCAAAACTTCATCAGACCTCCAGCAATAACTTCATGGTGAAATTCCACACTGAGCCAATCCCCAGCTCAGTGTGTTCTTTGTATTGACATCTCTGGTTAGCAAAGAAGGGAGGAAGAAAGGAGTAATCTGAACTGCAATACTTTGTATGAGTCTATTAATGTTTGATTTCTGGTGACCAGAAAGAGGATGTTAATAATGCATTATTGCTGAAGGCTCTACACAGCCTGGGGAAGAGAACAGCACCGTGACAACTAAAGCAGTGAGGCTCAAGTGTGAGCTCCAGAACCAGAGACATCCACTAGGACATTTCCATAACTTCATTTGCTCTTAAAATCAAAATTTTAAAGGGTTTCCTTTATAGAAAGTGACATCTCCATGGGGTACCAGGCAATGCACTGCCATCCCCCACAACTACATTTACGGGTCTAATGCAAACATCACTTCCCTGAAAAGATTGCAGAAAAACCAATCCTCTCCAAAGAAACCCTCACAAGGTGGTCGTGATATTTGTTAAACAAATATCAGTGAGCAGGATGTGACAATTTAGCTCAGCCCACTTTGTAAATAAATCCACTCAACCTGTCAATGTTACACCAGGAAGGGAGGAAGGTTGGATATAGAGTCCCTACTCCTTTTTGAAGATAAGCCCCATGAAGTTTCTTAAAAATATCCAGTGTATTTAAGGGTTTAATAACTGCCTGCAAAACCCAAAGCAAGAGACAATGAATCTTTTTCTCTCCCTGACTAAAAAGCTAACCAAAATATAAGATGCATCTGCATTATAGGCTCTTAAATGAGAATCACCCAAGGAAAAGCATATGACCTTAAATTTAAAAATTGGTCTAATGAAAGCTATTTTCTAAGAAGGGCATTATTACACTCTGTGAGAAACTGCGATATCGGTGCATTCTTCTCTTCTCCAGCAAGACTGACAGTGCCTCTGGTCAATGCCATTAGACTAAGGCTCCTGGAAGTCTTTGAAATGTTTTTCTTCCAGAATGAAAGGGACTGAGTCAGATCAAAGTTGAATAATGCAGGCTAAAAAGCCCCTCTTTTCCTCTTCCTCTTCCTAATTAAGATTAGTGTGTAATCTCCATGAAGACAGAGGTTCAGCAAAACCAGGGAATGGAAGTGCTGCAAATACAGAGCCAGAACCTTTCTTCACTAATTGAAGCTTTTCAACAAGCCTCCACAAGCCATAAAGAGACAAATCACCCTTCAGGACTGGGTGAGTAGGAAGAGAGGATTGCTAAAGAAAAAAGCAGGAGGAGGAGAAAGGAAAAAATAAATATTCTGAATCGTGTTTTTGATGGAATTTCCAATTCCCTTTATCAGCTTGTGCACGCAGCCCAGCTCTATGTGGCCTGAGATTGGTGACATTCTCCCTAATTATCATCTTGAAGACCAAACCCAGCCATTTCCAGCGTGTGGCTTTAGAGCAGCGTTTGAAGGAAATAACACTGATTGTCATTTAGTGGGTTTAGAGAATTTAGGAGGTTTGAATATGAATAGAAGCATTTCTTGCAGAACAAACTCAGTGCTGTTACCACTGAGCAGCTGAAGAGGAAGAAGATCTCAGCTGGTGCCTTTTTTTGCTGGAAAAACATAGGAATGGAGGCAATTCTGAGTGTTGTGGACCTGCCTGGCTCTGCCTGAAGGATGTGCCTGTTTGCTCTCTCCTTGCTTGGCAGAACAACTTGTCACAGCAAACCAGAGCATCCCAGGGACTGCTCAAACCTGTGCCATGTTCAGCCTGGCCTCTGCCTGGCTCAGGGCACAGACAAGCAACAAAACTGTGTTTTGTGATAGTTCAATAAGCATGGATTTAGCCCTTTTGTCCTGCTGTCTCAAATCACTGATACCGTGTCACATCACGTCCCTTGCACAAAAACTAACCCCAACTCCTCTGCTCCCAGCATCTGGCCAGTATTAAACAGTGGCCAGTGGAAGCGAGGTGAGCCAAGAGGATAAATAATTATCCCTTGGTGTGGCGAGATGGGCTGGGGGAAGGGAGGAAGAGATTAAAATAATCTTTTTGGAAAATGGATCAAAAAGCTCTAAGCAGAGATTATCCACAGCCCAAGCCAGGCCCAACGCTATAACTTCCATAAATAAAAAAAACACACCAATAAAATGAAAAGTCAGAAGATTGACATAAACCCCACAGAAATGTGTGGCTATCTCACTGCCTGGCTGTTTAGATCTAACAGCAGCAGCAGAATGACAACAGACAGATTAGACTCCACAAGGCACCTTTTGAATCTGTTCCACTAATCGCCTCTTCCCACGGACTTATTATTATCTTGCATGGGTAAAATCAGTTTGTTCCCGGTATATCCCATACAGGACTACCAAGAAGCTCTAGTAGGGCCTTTCCTCTTTTCCCACTGGTGACAGATGAAGGCAATCCATCTTTAAAGGATGCCAAGAGCACGGAAATTGCACAATCAGTAGGTCAGTTCGTGATTTTCACATTCGTGATGACAGTGGGTTCTGCGACTTCCTTTGGCATAACAGAAGAAATCCATAGAGAGAGTTTGCTGTTACCTGTCTCCAGAACTGATGCTGGGAGCCTCAGCAGAGCCAGCAAGGGATGTGGGGACACAGAGCCAGTCAGGGTTAATTTCTGGGGATAGGCAGCAGGTGAGAGGGTCTTTGTGTCACTGGAAGTATCATCAGGCAAACTCCCACGCCTTTGTCCCACAAAGAAATCCCAGTATCTGTAAAGGGAGGCTGCACCTACCACTGGTGGTCACTCCTGAGCTCCTTCATCCCAAGGAGAGTGAATGGAGCAGTTCAGAGATGTGGAGGTGGAAGAGAAATGCAAAAATGTTACATTTTGCCTTCATTATTTAGTTTCTCAAGAAAAAGAATAAATATTTCATGACTCTGTTTTGCTTAAAATAAAATGCTGTGAGTCAGAGAAAAACTGGCAGCCAGATCAAGTGGGCAATGTTGAAAGATGCAGCTGGTTGTCTTCAAGCTGAAATGCCATGGCATAAAGTGACTGATAAAGCATGCTGGAGCTAAGGTGACAAGTGACCGTTCAAGAATACTTGGCTGAAAGTTCAAAATGCTCCAATTTCTGTTTATAATAGGATTATGTTTCAATTTACACAAAGGGAATGGCCAAACGCCTAGGAATTCTTCACATGCATAGGGTGGGCAACAGCAATAAGAGGGCTGCTTGTTGTCCCGCCTTTGGTCCATCCAGGCAGAGGGAGACAAAGCTGAAAGTTCATTTTATGTTGCTGGAGCCTTTCTTCTCGTTTTCATCTCTCTGCCTCACTGCTGTTTCCATTTGGAAGCATCATCTTCTAGGCACAGATTCAGCCCAAAGCCTGGGCGACTTATCTGCATCCCTCTTTCTTGAGAAGCAAACATGGCCCTTCTCCCCCCTTGGCAGTGCTGAGTCATTATTTTGGCATAAAGCACAGTCTGCTCTGCAAAAGGAAAACGGGTCTCAGAGGGGCATTCTTCCGTGCTTTGTCAGACACAGAATTTGTATAGACATGCGTGTAAACAGAAAGGCAGTGCAGGTCCCAGCAGGGGTGAGGAGGGAGCAGAACAAAAGCTCAGACGTCAGAAAGGATTTAGAGTGATCGGGAATAAAAGGAAGGACAATTTGAGGTGGGGAGAAGGGAAAGGATAGGAGAGAGGGGGGCAAATGTCGGGAAAGGTTGAAAAAGAGGGAACGGGAGGGAAGGGGGAGGGAGAGCAGCCAGGCGAGACAAAATGAGATTGCAGAATGATTAAGACCAACTTGGCAAAGAGCTGTGTGCTGTGGTGGCTGGGGGAGGACCAAGAGTTTCAGCAGAGAGAGCCCATCAAGGACAGCTGGACACCTCTGACCTCCCTCGGAGGCTCAGCCCACCTGGTCCAGAGGTGGTACCTGGGTACCAGCTGGTTTTAGTGACCTGCTCTTTCAGGGCTCTATATTGGGATGCAAAGACCAGAGCTGAGTTTCCATCATCTTCCAAAGCAAAGGTATAGCAAGACACCCTTCTCCCTGGGCTCACTGCGGGGCTGGAAGCAAATCTTGGGGTGGTTGAGCCTTCTCTGCCCTCAGAAGTGACAGGAGGCTCATTTTACAGAAGAGACGTTTCCCCCCCATGTTTTCACATTCCCTAGGACAGCAAAGCCCTGTCTTTCAGCTCTTGATTCATAAATATATAGTAGAGGTGTTTCTTCTTCACCTGCCTGTTCCCAAGTCCCTGCAATAGGCTTACCACCTGCCTCTGCCCATGTTACATTATGCAGAAGCATAAAACTCTTATTTTGTACTGAATTAAAATGAGATTCCCACATTATGCATGAAGAGATATCTTAAAGGTAAGAGCCAGGATTAAGAGAAGGGACAGGTTGTGTGCTGCTCACAGGGCGAGGTGCTGGACTCAAGGTCAGTAAATCAATCACCATCCAGGAGACAGAAAAGAAATTGGACAATGCAGAGTCTCTCTGACATACAGATCCTAAACATAGTCTTTTGGCCTGGCTCCAGTGACAGAAATGAAGGGTTTCATTCCCTGCGGCACCCTGGATGCTCCTTTCAGCACCTGGGCAATTCTTCTTCCCAGAGCCGAGACAGCTTTCATAATCCATCATTGCACTTACTTGAACTTCTTGTCCATCCATCACACATGTCAGCACTCACAGCAATGTGGACCTCACACTTCACATCCCTCAGATGCATCCTTGCCCTCACTGACTTGCCCTCAGGTTTTTGTCTGCAAAATGTCACCACCATAAATTATTATTGCCAAATGAAACCTTGGGGCTGCTGAGATAGCCCAGCAGCTCTCTCTTCCACCCTTTACCTTCAGCACTGTATAAATCTAACCTTCATCAGACAACTGAAAAAATAATAATCCACCCCTGCCTTTTGGTTTTTGCCAGGATTAGAGTTGAAATATTTTATCAACATGAATTCTGTCTAACATCTGTTTTTATCTAAAACCCCAGCCTGCCTGCCCTCAGCTAAGAATAGCTCCTATTGACATCAGCCCTGCTAATTGTATGTGCAAGTGAATCCAAGTATCCCCCCCAAAATACACAAAAATCAGCAGGTAGTGTTTGCAGGGATCTGTAGAGCCAGCCAGGTAAAGTACATGGGGGATTTACGGTCCAAATGCTGTGTTGTTATATAAAACTGCAACTCCTTCATATCCTGTGGAAACATGATTCATAAGACCATATCACTGCATCGAGGCTCAAATGTGTCATACAATTAAACGTGATTAACCATCTTCCCCAAGTCAATTCAGATATTTCAACCCATTTCAGGCATTTTTTTCATGTGGGTGTTGAAAAATTCATTGTTTTAAAGAATGGCTAACCATGGGGGAAGAGGGCAAAACATCTTCATTTGCTGTCAGAACAGATTAGCTGCCCAATAGATGGCAGGGACTCAACTGGGCATCGCTGCCATTTGACACCTGTGCTAGGACACAGCCAGTTCTGCAGCTGCTGGGACCAAGTAGGGGTTTTGCTGATCATGGAGTGGTATTAAAGAAGGCAATGCCAACCTGTGGTGAGCAAGTGAAAGAAAGCTAAAGGGGTCCTTAGGCTGCTTCTGGTTTGGGTTGGATTTTATCCTCTCCACCCCTCCCGTTATACAGACTTCTTTCTGTCCAAAGGAAGAGCAAAACTTGTCATCCTACTGACTAGATGAAAAGTGCAAAGCTCTTACCAGTCCAGATGACATGAAAAGAGTGTTGTTCCAGCAGAGCCTCTAATGGTTTGTGGCTTTAGGGTGAGAGCCAGAGACCAGACCCAAAAAACTGAAAACCACAACTGCATTTCCAGCTCAAACAGCTCTGCTTCCCATTTTGTTTGCCCTTGACCAAAGTCAATTTCTTGTTAAGAGCTAAGACATGAGTATCTGAGAATTACCACAACCTTTATTTTCCAAGGTGAATAATTGCAAGTAATTAATATTTGTCCAGGGGACAACTTACTTCAGAATTTCAATTTTTTTAATCTGCCAGTCAAAAAGCATATTTGTAATGGGCTTAACAGTTCCTCCTCTGAAATTCTGGGAGGGAAACCCTGGACAAATGTGTACTGTTAGGTCTGAAAAAGTAACACAAGTGTAATATGAAAATAAGGATCCAGCAATCCTCTGGGTGTGCGAGAAATCAGAAGTGTTGCTGTGCAGAAAAAGGGTCATTGACACTTGCAGATGCTCAGAGGAACATGAGGGGGATCAGGGACCACGCATTGTAACAAAGAACAGATTTGGGGTTGATTCCTCACTCTGGTTGCTTCCTCACTCCCCATACACTCGCTTCCCTTCTCCATGCCACCCAAGTGAATCCTTAAGCCTGCAGGGATCTTGCCATTGCCCAAATACTGTCAGAAAGGTTTGGAAATAGATAAACCATTGCACCCCCTCCTCCCCTCATACCCTCTCGCACATCTTGAAAGACAACGTGGCACAAATTGCCAGCAAAAGTAGCTTGGAGAGCATTCAAGCCACATCTAATAACACCACTCAACCCCTAAATGGTTGTCACTCCCATTACAGAATTAGTCCTGACAAGGAGTCATTCTCCCTGCTGTAAACACACACAGAGTGTGCAGCAGGCTGCTCCCAACTTTATTTATTGCTGTCATGGTGCTGCTGAAGCAGGCTGATGTTTGCCACCTTGACGAGGTGCAGCAAAAGGGGTGGTAATTTCCCATATGTGTTAGCAACCCCTGCAACTTCCTGCTGTGCCACAAACACAGGCGTTCAGTCTGTTCTTTCCTGCTCTACATTCATCCATTTCTTTGAAGTATGTAAAAGGATAATTATTTACCACCTTGGCTCACCTATCTTTTCTCATGCAGCCCATTTCTGGAAACCTAAGTGCTTTCTCCTTGGTGCCTGTTCCTCCTCTGGGGCCTCAGGTTACTGATCCCACCAGAAAAGAGGCACCTACATCTCTGTGAATCAGCTTCCTCTTGTTTCATTTGTAACCAACAGAAAATATCTGGAAAGTCAGTTTATAGGGAAAAAAAGATTGCAGAAAAGGAAAGACAGAATATTCTGGCTAGGTACTATCAATGAGAGGCTTAGAATAGAGAAGATCCAGTGTTAGGCTTCATATTTTCAAGAACTTCCTGCCTTCACTTCATGCCCTCAAAGTTGTTGATCCCCATGAAATTTCCATTCTCCACTTTTATCCCTTCTATTCTCTTTTTTTTTTTTTCCCTTGCTTAAGAAAGAAGTGAAGAGAAAGAGACATCCAGCCAGGTCTAATAGGAAGCTTAGCTTAGGCTTCTGCCTGGTTCCTAATATACTGAGAGGCAAGGAAAGGGTGGAAGCAACTCATTGCTATGCTGTTTTTGCATGCAAGGGAATGGCTGATGAATACACAAAAGGGCCCATTCCTGCAGGGCAAGGTTATCCCTCTGCTGCTCGACCCTCCAGCCTCAGCAAGTTCCTCTGCTGAAGACAACCAATGCACCACTGAGCAGGAGGAGGAATTAGGAAACCTCTCCTGCTCAGCCTGAGCAAACAGCTCAAATCTCAGTGTGGTCCCCTCTTTGAAACGCCCCAGGCTCTCCAAACAAATACAGCACACAGAAGTCACTGTTCCGTGTTGCATGATAATCCCGACCAACACGGTATGACGGTTAATAAAGCCTAAAAACTCATTCTACAAAAGTATGAACCTTTGTTAACCTTATCAAACACAGACCTTACCATTTGCACAGATTCAGTGAATTTCTTCTTGTTAAAGCCTTCTTTATCTCCTGTTTCCTCTTTTACGAGATGGAGAGTTACCCTCAGACTGTTCTGCAGCACATCCCAAGCAGAGGTGATCCTTTTGTGAGGAAGGTCTTGCATTTCTCAAGACTTTAAATCTACTCCAGACTAAATGTGGATATGGCTTTATACAACCAGAGGCTGTGAAGTAGTTCTGCTAATTATTTTCAGTACCATTCAAGAGTTTCATGCTGCAGAAGTCAAGTAGGTTGATGATAGAGCTGTGAAGTGAGAACTCACCCATGGCTGGTGTCCATGTGGACATCCCACCTGTCCTGTCTAAGCACTCCTGGCTCACAGCACCTTGTATTTGAAGGTACCTAGATAAAAGATTTTTCTCTGCTATGTGGAGAGAGCAGAAGATCTCCATTGAAGGCTGAAAAATGCTCTTTTTAGAGTCTGTTCCTGGTCACTTGCAATTTTAAATTTCATGAGGATGGGAGCAGATGAACCAGTTTCCATCTGTCACTTGCCAGGAACATGTAACCAACACTATATAGGAATCATTCATCTGGTGTACAGGGAGCAAGTTTGACACAACTCTTGAAGACCTTGTGTCATTGACTTCTAATGGGTGGGATTTTCCATCCCAGTCTGGGATGGTCCAAATCTCTTCCTGTCAGTCTGAGCTTTGCAATTATCTGCAAATTTGAGCCACACAAACAAAAGAAGGAATTATGTTGTCTTCTTGAACTCCTGAGAAACCTCTGGAAGAGCTGGATGTGACTTTGAAGTTTGGTTCCACTTCATTTGCCCCCTCTCCCATTTGGTACCTTTAGAAGTTTCCTCTCATTGTTCTTCATTGATCAGACTCTGGTGTCCCTCTAAGTGAGTGGCAATAAAAAACAAATATATAAAAATGTAAAAGTATATCTATGGAAATTATGTTTATTTCTCTATATTATTTATAAATAAATATAGTTTGTATATATATATATATGAATATATGGGTGTTTTAAGTGAGGCTTTAAAGAGTTTCTACTGCCTACTTAAAAATAAAAAAAAAATTATGGAAAATGCAAACCTATAATTTCTTATGACAGTAAAGTTATGTTTATTTAACCTATTTCCTGTGCTGGCTTTCAAGTCTTATCCTGGAGAAAATGTTTTGCCAATGCTTTATCATATTTTCACAACTTGGACTTTAAAGAAAATGATCATCCGTGAGCTATTTTTTTCTTTTCAGATCTTCAGAACCTTTAAATAGCATTTTTCTGCCTTCATCACAAAACCAGTTAAGCACTATCTGACTAAATGCATGAGCAGAAATATCTCATTTCGTTCAAGCTTTTAAACTCTCCTTGTCAACAAATGATTTGAGCATCTCTGTAAAGTGTACTGTCACTTCTCTGCCATCTGTCAGATGTCACTCTTTCTCTCTTCTTCCCCAAGGAGAAATGTCAATCGCTGATTTATATTTCATGTTTTCCTTCACAAAGGAAACTCCTGTTAAGATACAAATGAATTTTGTGGCTCTTACTCAACTTCTCAGAGGCTATTAATTGTTCTCTTCCAGGCACTGTGTAATTCCTTCCTACTGCCATATTCTGTTTGTCCCCGTTTTATATATATATATACTTTTTTTTTTTTAAGAAGCAATACCTTCTGTTCATTTGAAAGTAAAGCAAGCATAAACAAGTTTCAGCAAAAGTACTAATTGTTTGTTGATACTGCTGGGAAGATGCTACTGTGGAATCAAAGGTCTGTGGATAAGATTAAATTAGAAGGGAGAAACATTATTATAAATTCTCGTGTCTAGGACAGCCTCAGACTCACAATATTTACTTTTGGAAAAATTATTTTTAATCCACCCATGGCAAACCATTTCCAACCAGCTCCCACTTAATGTGGGGTAAAAGTTTGCATATGGGCAGACCAGAACAGCTTATGAGTTCAGATGAAAATAGAACAGAACTAAGATTCCCTTTCGATTTTAAAACTAAGAAAGGAGGGAAGAGATCTTTTTACTGCTGTATATTTGCAATGATCCATTTACATCCATGGTCTGTCCAGTCTCTTCATTCATTAGTATAACTATTAAAATGCTGGTTTTCTAGCCATGGAAATCATTGCTAATTTTGAAGCAGAGGACTTCCTGTTTAGCAGTTTTTTGGCTCAAGAAGTGTGATGAGGTGTCTGACCTTCCCTTCTCCTCGGATGCTCCTGATGAGCTTCCCATCATCTGGCTCAGAGCCTTGTGGGATGAGCAGTGGCAGAGGAAAAGGCACCATGGTGCTAAAGGGAAACATCACAGTGGGTTGTGTTGGAGAGGCAGAAAGAGGCCAAATTTAGAGGTATTATTATAAACCTGTTTGAAACTCTCCATGTTCTGACTGCCTTGGAATTGTGTGGGCAGTGGAGGAGTTGCAGGTGGAGGCAGTGTTTTTGCAGCAAAGGTCCCTGACTGCAGTGACCATGCAGAAGGAAAGCAACACTGGTGGTGCCCAGTGGTGGACTTTTGCTCTCTAGGGCTGCGGGGCGGAGTTTGGAGGTTTCCAGAAATTTTGATCACAGCCTATACTTCACTCCCAAGAAAGATTCACTCTTTTGAGAGAAGAAAATTTAAGATACATTAGGTAAAGAAACCAATTCGCAAATTCTAAGAGCTGCCATGTGTTTATTTCTTCTCCATTTGCATTTGAAAATTTATCTACAGCTCTTTAGAGGCTTTATCTGCTGGGCTGAATTTCCAATTTAGCTTAGAAGAGCTGATGGTCTCAAGATTTAATTAAAAGTAGCATTTAGGATGTTTGCCCACTTGCACAGGGAAGTATCTACAGTAAACGGGTGCTGTAGAGCAAAAGGTGCTGCTCCAGCTTTGGATCAGCAGCCCTGACTGGTTGCAGGTTGAAGTGGACACTCAGGAATGACTACTTGAAGCCCATCTCCCCTGCCTCACATTTCTACCTTTCCTGAAAATACCAATTACCTTGTCTTTAAAATGACATTAAGAGAAGCTCAGCCTGTGGGGAAGCAAACCAGGAGCTTTGGTAACCTTCAGTTGTATCCCTAAGTGGGATTCAGTAGGAGAGAGTCACCCAACACCCCATGAACCCTCCATGTGCCCTCCATGAGCATTTTCCCCACTAAACCAGGACTATACTTGAGGTGAATTACTCAATTGGATTTTTGAGCTGGGCATCTTCAGTAAAAACAAGAGCAATGTGAAACTAAATAGCAGATGAATAATTTTAACAGAAAAATGCAACACATTGCCCGAAGGAGCCTGATGATGTCATTACATTATTTTCCCTATGCCTGAGATGATGTGCTGTTCCTAACAAAAGGTGAAAGCCACTCACCCCTCCGGATTCCTGTACATTACAAATTAGATCCAGATGAAGCTGACTTTGATTTAAACACCCTTGCAAGTTGGAGCATCGGCAAGCTAATTAAACTTTCAGCAGTTCACCTTTGTGAGAGCTTAATTAGCTGAGCCTTCTCTATATTTATCTCGTGGCTTCCAGAGATACGTGTCAAAAGCAGGTTTGATTTGTGGATTGTGTAACCACGAGTGTGCAGAAGCTCTTTGGTTCATCTCCCTGGAATCTTGGATGATGTGTAGGGTCAATGGTAATTTTTTATTTTTTTACATGGAGCCTGAATATTCAAGGTCCCTGTATGTTTTCAGAGACACGAGTCCCATAATTTTAACATGAGTTGCACCATGAGATGTGTCAAATGCTTCCAGTGCTTGAATTGCAGAAGCAAAGCTGTTGCACGTCCAGAGCCTTGCATTTCACGTCTGCTGATGTTTGGATCAGGACCAGGAAAATCCACTTTGATAAATAGTTTCTACTTCCGAATCACTTCCAATGTGTTTAAAATAAAGTACAAAAGCCACTGCAATCCCACATCATCCCCCTGCATAGCACATGCTTTGCAACAACTTTCCTTCTTGATTAGATTTCTTGGTATGTTAAATTTCTCCTTCTCTCCCTCCTCTGTTCTTTCTCAGGTGGGGATGTAGGTGCGGGTTTCCAGTGCAGGTGGGGCAAGTACTGCCTTTACTAGGGACAGTTCACAATAATGGGTGGGAGAGGGACACATTCCTTGTACATAACACCAAAAAATCCTCCAAAATCTTGAGAAAAGCTTAAAATCACGAGGCTTTAAAGATGATCCCAAGATTTGTTTTCATGTTTGATTTGTTGGTGATTTCTTAATGTCCTTTTTTTTTTTTTAATTTTAGCTGCAAATATTAGGTTTACAAACCTGCATTTAAAGTAATATAAAATAGAGATTTTT
Source organism: Campylorhamphus procurvoides (assembly GCA_013396655.1). Lineage (NCBI taxonomy): Eukaryota > Metazoa > Chordata > Aves > Passeriformes > Dendrocolaptidae > Campylorhamphus > Campylorhamphus procurvoides. The sequence goes on from WBMV01004063.1 coordinate 1,064,242, forward strand.
TTCTGGCTGCACAATCTGTAGTTTTAAAGAAAAAGCATTTCCCAAGCAAGCTTTGTGAGAGTTGGGTTTATAAGATTTTATTCACGTGTAGCATTTTCTTGGGCAGGTATCACTAAAATCCTCCAAAATCCCACCTTGGCAGCCCAGACTAAACCCAGTGACTCAGCCTTACCTTCTGTCTTTAATGGTTTGAGGAGTCATATCCCAAACACGTGAGCATCATGGCTGTGTGTATCAGTGTTGGATTTATACTCTCTGAATCCAGAAACTTTCCCCTCCCCCGGAAAGACTGATCTGACCAGTGGCTTCATTGAGCTGGCACAGAATCACACACACAGCCCAGGGTGCAAATAACACCTTGATTCCTCAATGTATCTCCAAATACTTTAGAAATAGCAGGTGATCCATTTTTATTAAGGTTAGGTCACTTCTCATAAATACCCTGATAAAAGTCATTGTGCTTCCCTGTAAAATTAAAGAAGTTATATAAAAATCATGTAAGTGCCACAGATCACTGCAATTCTGGAAAAGAATTGCTTTAAAAGTATATATATCACTGCCTTCCCCCAAAAATACCAGTACTCTTGGACAATACCTGTGAATAGTCCCTAAGAGGGTAATAAATATTCATCTGGGCTTTGGTGGACGGCTTTGGAGCACTTCTAATTACCTCTAATTAGGCTTACAAAGCCTCCCTTGTGCACACTTAACTAGTTCAGACTTTCCTGGTTGTCAGTTCTTTCCTCCCCTGAAGGCCAGCTCTGGGCTCTGCTCACACCTGGCACCCTCACACGGTGTCCTCTGCCAGGAGAAGGGATTCAGGGCAGAGAGATGGTAAATTAAAATGGGAGCCTGAGGAAAAGGGACTGTCCTGCCGGAGGTGAGGGGCCAGTGCCAAATCTGGGCAATGCAAGGAAATCAAGATTCTTCCCAGCAGTGAGGAGATCACGGCTGGCACCATCTGTGTGCAGACCACAGCCTTGTTTCCCTAAATGTGGCATCTGAGGGGCAAGGAGAGCCTTGGCAAGACTGGACAATATGATGTGGATACAGCTAAAGGATGTGAGTGGCTTTGAGCTCTGGTGTTGGGGCTAACACTGCTGGCCCCCTTGAATTCCACCTACACAGACATCTTTGCAGGGACCATTTTGCAGGTGTCCTGTTTCCTATTTAATCAATTTTCATGGCTGCCAGCTAGGTTATTTGGGTAAAGGTATTTATATCTTGGATAATCACAAAGAAGCTGAGATGCTGATCGAGTGATCCATCCCCTCTGACATTTCGGGAATTGCTTGTAATCAGTTGTTGCTATGACTCTGGACAGATTTCCCCTGTATCCTAGCAATGATTGTCTCTGACTGAAGCTTTGACTGCTACAGTTGGGATCCTGATGGAAATATTCAGACTGTCACCCCTTTGCCAGTGCTTGTGCCATCTCTTCCACGACTGATCTCTCTCCCTCTCCACAAAACTGATAGCTTGCCTCAGGCAACGTCATTCCTTGCAACCAAGCAATTTACACCTTGCTGAAATGATTGTGATATTAGAATAACATCACTTCTGCAAGGGACCTGACTGGATTTTTAATAGACCGTGTGGCTGGTGCGATCAGTGCTTATGAATCACTGGCTGTAGCAGAGAGGAGCCACTCAGTGCCTTGCAAACCACCGTCAGTGAATTCCCCCTCAAAGCCTCATTGATTTTTTTCTGCATAATTTATACATTTGTGCTTTCCTACTCTGACTGAAGGACCAAGCAATGGCAGTGCTTTGAAGCAAATATCCCTCAACGAGAAACACTTCCATGAATTCCAAAGCTTCTTCACTCTCAGAAGAAAATACTTCATAGCAAATGCCAGCAATAAAAATAAATTACTGTTATGTGGGTTGTCAAAGGTAGAAAGTTTTCCACAGTTCCAGCAAACAGCACTTTCCAGAGTAGAACAAGCCATGATGAAATGGGGCCAGAGGTTTGCCTTTCCCAACTTGTGTTCCCCCTGGAATTCTGTGGCAGCATCACTGGCAGAGGCTGAAGGTTGACACCAGGTGAAGGGTTTGGGGGTGCCAGGTCTTGGGGTTACACCACAGGGTTGGGGATGTCTCCTCAACAGCCTCAGACAATGAAGTTAAATAAACATCTGACAGCCACTGTTCTTTTTCATTTCCTATAGCTGTAAAAAGTTCTACTCAAGAAGTGAAGTGCATGGTCTCTGTAGGACAGGGGCAATAAAGACTGAAAAGAACCTCATATATATGTGTATAATGTCCTATAATTTTAATAAAAACTCCTGCTCTTTGGACTATGACTCATGTTTGCGGGCACTTTTCTGTGTTAAGTGGTCAGCACTTTCTTCCTTGTACAAAGCAAAGCTCAGCTCAATGATCTGAGTCTTCATTACAGACTGAGATAAGAAATCTCTCTCCAGCAGAAAGGAGATGCCCCAGAGGAGCCTCTTCTGGAGGTGTTTGAACACACAGAACAAAATGGCTCTTCAGTCCTGCAGCACAGTCTTTATATTTGCTGTTATAGTTGATTGATTTTTCACTCTGTGCTGTGTGGAGCGCTTTGTCTGATTTCCATTTAAAATCTCTGTTGCTCAAGGAATATGTATGTTATATGATATATATTATATGTTATATGATATGTATCTTAAGCCAAAGGATCAAACTCAACTGCTGTCACATAAAAATAGCTTTGTATCCACCAAATTTTCAATCCAGAAAATGGACATAATCTGTGATCTCAGTGTTCTCCTATTCCAAGAACCTGGCTTGATTCCCCTGCCAGTAACAGGATCATGACTGAGAATATTTGAGGATTGCAAATATTCTATTATAAGCACTTTCTGTATAGGCAGAGGGAATGATTTCTCCCTGCCTATCTTTTCTTCCTTTACACAAATTTAACTTCTTGCTGCAGCCCACAAATTAGTCAGCTCCTCTCTGTCTGCAAGAAAAAGCTTTCATCAGGTTTACAAGAAAAATAATGTTAGCACAAGCCTTGCTATTAACAGAAGGGGTGTTGTTATTTGCTGCACATTTTCATGTGTGAAATAGTCTGAGGAGTTCTTTTTAATTTCTCTCCTAGTCCATAATGGCAAAATTGGAAAGAACTGACGAACTTTTACTCCAGATGGTCTGGATAGTCCGGAGGGCTTCAAGGCAAGTAAGTAGAGACATGTTGTGGTTTTGGAGATGGTTTACAGAAAGAAATATAGCAGTGTCCTTGTCTTCAAACTTCTATCCCCAGATTATTCTGCAGACTTTGAGGTGGCAGATCTGTTCTTCGGCTGTACCTTGGGTATTGGTATGCCATGTGAGGGTTTCAAATCCATGGAGGAGATTATTCAGACCAAGATTTGTTCCATGAGGGAAGGAACCATTTGATTTTTAAACCCAGACGCCAGAGCTGAGTGTGGATTTCTGTTCCTCCAAGTTCCATTCAGAGCTGAATGTCTGATCTGAAACCCGTTTTCAGTTGGAAAGATGCTACAGGACATCAAAAGAGGAATATTTTATCCCCTTAGAGAATAAACTTTTATGTGTGTTGCTCAGTGTAGAAAATGTCTTCTTCCTGTTGAACAGTGAAATAAAAATGACATGACTGTTTCCATTTGCCAAGAGCATTTTCAGTCCGAGCCAGCCCAAAGGCACAACTTGGTATTTTCAAGTGTCAATCAAACATGCTTTCCCTTCAGCTGGTGCAGGGTCCAACAATGGGCCATATGGGACATCAGTCTGTGCCAAGAGAAGAAGAATAGAATCAGGAATAAAATATGTCAAAGGATCTTCATACTAATTCCAAGCTCTACAGTCATAGTGATGGGAGTTGTTGTAGCCATGCCAGCCCAATCATCTTCATTGGCAAAATTAGAAGCAGCTCAGGTATAAATATCGCTGAACTTTTGGATGTTTAATGTAGCAGGATGAGGCCTAAAGACATAATGATAAATTGTTTTTGTAGACAAGTGCAAAAACTAACCGAGTTCTTAAATAGCATTAGACTGCTGTGGTTTTCTGACAATTTGCTGGGCATGGTCCAGATCTCCAAAGATATTCAGGCATTTGAAATCAAATGTTTGTGTTCCTCTACTCAGACTGAGCAGTGCGTAGTGCTGTGGATAACTGCTGTTAAAATACAAGTGTTGCACATGAATATGGACCCAAGTAAAGGCCAGTGTGTCGTTAACATATAGGACAAGAAGCTGTACTTTTAGAGGAACATAGTATGTTTTTTTGCAAATCTGAGAAATGGGTGCCTTATGGAAAAACTTCCTCCTTAATCAACAAAACTCTTGTGAGCCAGAAAACTGTGGGAGTAACAGATGGCTGATGTTTCTTTTCATGTGGGCCAGTCAGCAGGAAAATAATAGAAACATGTGTCTTAATGTGCAGAGAGAAGATGTGAGCCTGAAGGTACCAGTAACATGGGAGATGGATGCAGACAAGTCAGGTTCTGCCTTCCTGGGTATTGAAAGACTTTCTTATCTGTTACACAAAAGGAGATGTGAAGGGAGAAAGGATCTTTGGCCCTAATGCAGATTTATGGCATCTTTTTCTGGATGCCAATCTCTTGGATTGCCCCCTCTCCATTTTCCCAGATGCACACTCGGAGATGCAGCACCCACATCAGGTACCAGTGTACCACAGCTTCTCTGCAGCTATAAAAAGATGATGCTCTGAACACCCTTCTTTTTTTTATTATTTTTTGACTTTGAACATAGATTTCATATTATGCACCAAAGATATCTCAACTGGCTTGATCATAGCCAGACTAACAGAGAGGATAGTAACATCTCAGCAACTTCCAATTCCATAGACTTCCTAAAAACTCCACCTCTCTTTTCCTGTTTGTGCAGCATTTCTGAAGATTCACATCCTAAGACTGTCAGCTATATATGAATGAATCCAGACAGTAATGAGGAAACTGGTGGAAAAGTAAGAAGCTGGACCAGAACTGCCATTACAACATCTATTGCAAGAAGTTTTTGCACAGTATAAACAGTTTTTGTTTATGCTTAAGGAAGTATAAACATGTATTCTTTTTCATCTCATTTCTTCCTAACTTAAGAAAGAAAAAAATGCTGTTGAACTCTGGAAATCAGAAATCAGAGTTTCAGGGTTGCTTCCAAAGCTGTGGGAAAGCTGCCCTTATTTCCCACACAAGCAAGGCAGGACCCTGGTGCCAATGAGTGTGAGCCAGTTACAACTCAACTATAATTGAGATTTAAGAGCTATCATTTCCTATTGGTTAACCAAGGAAATATTTATGGCCAGAGCTTTGTGCCAAGCACAATATTTATGACCAAGTTTTTAGCACTGGCTGCAGTTTTTAATGCTGATTTTTGCACAGAGGACACAGATCACATTCACACTGATGTGGGCATGAAAATGAAGCCTGAAGTCACCAAGACAGAGCTTGGAGTGGCAAGAGCAGCTCCCAGCTCCTGCTCTCCAGATGGATGGGCAGGTCATGCACCACTGAGCTCCCAACCTTCATAGCCTGGGGTGTTCAGCAGATTTGTGACACTTCTCATTTCTACTCCAGGCCAGGACCTCAGAGCAGGACACGTTTGTAGTGACTGGGAAGTTGTGATCTGTAGGTGCTGCTGAATATGGAGAAGAGAGGAAAGGAAATGGATTTATTAATCAGTCAACTCCAGATTTCTTTAGCGAGTAAATTGGGCAGTGTTTGCCCTCTGGTGAGGAAGGACAAGAGCCTAATTTAGATCTAAAAGCTGAGCAGTGAAACCAAAGCTATCCTTGGAGAACAAACTTGTCTGGAGAAACATGCTTCTGTTCTCTAATTTAAAAATCCATCTTCTTGGATCTCAAGAGAAGTGAAAGCTGCCTCCTTGCTCTCTGTGGGCTCTTTATAACAAAGTCTGGCATTTACAAATAAGACATAGAGGTTCAACTGATCTGTAACATGAGGTCTTTAATAGTTGGAGAGCTGGAAGCATTAATGAGGCCATGACTTACTGCTTTGTTTCCTTTCCTCTTTCAATGGTTAGCTCACTGTTGCTTTGTTTATCCAGAACCACAAATCCTCTTGTTGCTTTATTAATAAAGAATCTTATTCAGAAATTCACACTGTATGTTTGAGTGATCAACACGAAAAGGAGAAATCCAGAGGGGAAGAAATATCTGGATTAGTGCATTTTGTTGGCATGGTGAGTCATTGGTCAAAGAAAAAAAATTATCACCATGTTACACAGCTGTGGAGGGGAGAGGTGGGAACAAGTTGGGGGACAGGAGAGGTGAGAGAATTCCCCCCACTCTCCATCAGCAGAACCTGTTCAGAGATAAACAGAACTGGATTCTCACCAGAGCTTCATTATGGAGTTAATCCTGCAAGGTACTAAGCTCCCTTTACTCCCAGCTCAGCAATGTGTGAGAATTCCAAGGCAACACAATAGGTGAATGCATTAGGGCTCTTGCACTTGGATTCAAATCTTAATGAGCACACGGAGAGGAGGGAGAGATGCTACATTAGCCATAGTGCCCTGCTGTGAACTGTATGTGCTATCTGCTGCAAGCCCCACTGAGCATCTCCACAAGGCTGGAACCGAGGTGGCTGTCCTGGATCAGGACTGGGGTGCCCTAACAAGACAACGTGTCTGCAGTGTCCCAAGAACCCAGGACTGAGCTCACATGCTGCCAGTGTTTCCTGCTCGTGGGGTGCACTTTGAAAGGGAAGGGAGTCTAGAAGAGAAACACGTGGATGATGCAGCTTTGGAGCATCTCGCATCAGACATGTTACTCATTGCCAATGAACAAGTGGGTTCTCCCTGTGGGTGCTGCAGGTTTTGTGAAGCCGTGACACTGCCCTTGTCTGCAGACTCTGGCCGCTGCCATGAGGATGTTCCAGGAAATAATAAGAGGCTACATTAGTATTCTGTGGCTGGAAATCCATGCTCTCCACAGCCAGCTTCCAAGAAGGCAAGAAACCTGGGAGAAGCCTGGGCTCTGTAGCCATATCTACTGCTTTAGAAATAACCATTGCTGCATTTGTTGTTTCACTCTGTTGTGTTACTGGTGTTCTTACACCCATGCAAATGTCTCAGCTCCCTTGCACAGCCAAAAGTCTCTTACACAGTAAAAATCTTTGATTTAGTTCAAAATGTCTTTCAAAGTCTTCTGTGTCTTCAGAGACAAACTGAAATAAATCTGAATAAATCAGTCACTCTTGAGAGGCCAGCAGTACCTTGCAGATTTCCCCAGGGGCAGATCGAGCCTGCTCTGCTGAGAAACAGCCTTGCACATCCCTCTGCTCTGCTCATTTCAGTGCACATTTCACTGAAAGGAGATCCCTCCCCTTTCAGTGTTAGTTTTCTTCTTATTTCTTTTGCCCCACCTGAAGCCTCTGTTGATGACAAAGAATTCAGGAATAGGAGAGGGGAATCTTTATCACAGAAACAGAGAAAAGGAAAAAATTCAGATCACCTTCGAATGCAAAGATGGTGTTTCTCAAGCATTCCATTAACCCGCTTTGTCCCCTGTGTCAAGCCCAGACAGGGAATGAGTAAGGAGATATTATCATTATTATGTCTCATGTCTGTAGTTTAAACATTCAGATGACATTTTACAAAATAAACAGAGGTCAAGGGCTTGCCCTGGAGAGCTGGCTGTGACATCCAAGACAAGATCATGGAGAGAGAGGGCAAATTGGAAGGAAACGTGCAGTACTAGGATTCCCTGTCAGTGCAGCTGCTTCTGTCTCTGTCAACAGCTGATTTTTTTCAATATTGAACTAGTGATGGCAGGAGAGGGGGCTCAGACACAGTTTATGTGCAGGCAACCAATTCTCAGGGATGTTCAATCCCCTTCTGTCAGTGCTTTTTACAGCAGAAAAATTATTTGAGAAAGGGCAGACAAGAGATTTAGAGAAGTGCAGAATGCAAGACAGTACAGTCAAGACTTACCAGATCCTTGCAAAACCATGGAATCCCATTAAATGACCAGACCCACTTGAAATCGAGCTTGTTACTGGCTTTCCCTTATTCCTATGACAAGTCTAAGATTTCATTGAAAACCTTGGGCAAACACTGCCTTGGTTCTGTTTTGTTCAGCCTACAATCTTCAATAGCTGGGATTTTTGAATCAGTTTTTGTGAACATCTGGATCACCCAAATTATCCATGTCTTTATAAAACAAAGGAAGATAATAATAATGAGAAGCCTCAGAGCCGGGTGCCTGGAAATCAGGCTGGAGTCACAGCTTTCTACCAAAATAATAATAATAAAAAACCATTAAAACCTCTTAATGGCATCTTTTGTTCCAGTCACAATCCCTTGCACATGTACCAGTGGAAGTCATCGCCTTCCAAATACACGCAGGAGCTGATGGAAATTTTGTTATGGCCCAATGATGCAGAAAGAAACTGGCAGTGAGATTTAACAAGGTCACTTCAAGGCACAGAAACCTCTGTAAAATATGCTCATTCCACACATGGCCAGGGAGGTGAGGGATAAACCTTTCACTTGTAGGAAATAGTGATTTACGGTTAATTTCCAGAAGAAGAAAATCCTTTTTTAATCAAAATAATTTATAGGGTTAATCTAAAGGCAGTGTTTGCTCGCCAGCACAGAAACCAAGGCAAGGTGAAGATGGATGGGGTTTGTCCATGGGATTTGAATCAGCTCTGCACAGGAGGGAGGGCCTGTAGTCAAGGATACCTGTATTATTTGTGGCCAGGGTTTTCAAGAGAATAGATGGTCTTGGATCCCTTGGGTTTGGTCGCCCAATGTGTGACCTGTGCAGAGTACCAGTCTCCTTGAAAAAGTGGTCTATAGAAATCCTATTTCCCTCTATTTCCTTTGTGAACTTCTAAGATTTGTTGTATCTGGTGCTTTTTGATGGATGTAGATGGGCTGAAACCCACGATTCCCCCATTTAATGCTGCTGGATGGGAACTGAGCAGGGCTGGACCCAGCAAGGAGCAGAGGAGCCTGCAAATTCCAGATTCCATAGAGAAAAAGGGTTTAAATAATTTATTTTTTCTGGTTGCTTTTTGGGAATGTGTGGGTGCAGTAGGTGACTGAGTGATGCTGTTTTAACCCTGATGAGGAGTGTTTGTCCCTTTGCTACCCTATTCCTGGCTGTGGGAGGGAGAAATGCTCAGTGCTACACAGGACCTGGCTCTCAGGATGTAATCCCACGCTTTGGCTTCGAGTTAATTTGATCTCACATCTGCTGCTTATTAAATTAATGCCAGAGGGTTCCCTAGAATGAGCACTATAGATTTTTATAGCTTACCACAGGTGCTCAGGTGGTGCACTGAGGGTCAGGACACCAAAAGCAAAGCAGGGAACTGTACAGGAGTTCCTACAGCCATGGGAAAATACGGTGTGGTTTGCCACTGGAAAGGCTGACAATTGCCGAGGAAGGGATGAGATAAGAAAAACAAGGCAAGTCGAGTGTGGTACTACACTGATATTATTTATAATCTCACTACAGACCTAATTTCTCGTGATTTTAATCCTCCCCATTTGCAGTAGGCAATCTATTATATGGGAAGATATTTGTGATGCTTTGGGAGTAGGGAAATTATTATACATAAAATATGTAGCTAATATTATTAGAACAGACTTTGATTAATTTTGCAGCTGGCAACATTACCCCTGCCTGAAAATTAAATCCATTTGCTATCCGTGTGGAAGTAATTGTGTTAATATCAAAGCTAGTTTTAAAATGAAATGGGGAGAGCTCTACTCCATGTCTCCCATGTGAGGAATCAGGGATGCGAATTGAAGGGCTAGAGTAATAATTCCTTGCTAACACAAGGAATTATTCTTTCCTCCACAAAATTTTCAACACTTCAATAGAGTATTTCATGATATATTTAGGCTGCATCCAAGTGTATGCATAAATTCAAGTGACCTTGTCTCAGTCTTACCTTTAATTTGCAATATTGCCTGTGGGCAGAGACTAATATTTGTATTTGCACTATACATTTGTACAGTACCAAGCACAGCAGAGCCCTGTTCTCATGAGCAGGTTCATCACCCCAATAACTATCGACAGCAAAGGTACGTGCCCAAGCCAGAAATATCTCAGTCTAATTACACTGGAGTGATTTTGAAAAGCAGTTGGACAAGATTAAAGAGACAGCTTTCGTTAATTAAAGACTGTTTGGGCTTCCGGTGCTGTACTGATCCCAGCTGGCCCCGTCTCCACCACCTCTGGCTGCAGCTGGGTGCTGGATATCTCCCCCTTTATTTCTCCTGCTAAAAGTTTTCCTCCCTGCAGCCTGTTTGCCGGAGCTCAGGGCTTCTCTCCTCCTCCTCCTCCTAAGCAGGAGGTGGGCAGGTCTAACTACATTAAATATACAAACATACTGTGCTCACTCTCTGCTTCAGAGGCATCAGTGGCCCATCAGCATCAAAATCCGAGCAAAGGCTGCCCGAAGGGCTGGGGGAAGGCTGAAAGCAGCAGCAGCAGCAAATAAACCGAGCAGCCAAAGCGCCCTGTAGGAAAGGAGAGAGGAGCAGCAGGAGAGCCCAGGGAGGCTGGGCATTCCGGACTCTTTTCAGGAGATGTCTGCAGCCCTTACGCATCATTTGTGAGTGTATGAGCATCAGTGTCCCGGGAAAGAGCATCCTTCTAGGAGGAAGAGCTGGAAATCACCCAGAAGAGAAAAGGAAAAAAACAAGGCACCAGCTGTTATCCCTTCCCAGAGGGAGAGAGAGTAAAAGGAGTTTAAGGGAATGAACGTGGAGGATCCAGAGGCTCAGAGAGGAAAAGTTGTCCTGACGGGAGACTCTGTGTACTAGAGCTCTGCTTCACGATGGGATTTCTTGTACCTAAAGGAAACCTCCTCCTGCTGCTGTGTGCCAGCATTTTCCCTGGTAAGTTTGAGAAAGCTTTTCTCCTCTGCTCTTCTCTTTAGCTGTTTTCTCTCTTATCCCCTTCAAAGACATGCTGTGGAGACCAGCCACTGTCAACAAGGAATTTCCCTGACTCCTCCATCCTCCTGCCCCATCATATCTGGTCGCCTGAACACCTGCTTCTGCTGAGCAATGCTTTGCCTTTATCTTCTGCTCTTTGTCTGATTTGATGGCAAAAGGCTTAAAGTCACAGTGGGAAGGGGACAGGAGGGAGAATCCTGGCAGGGACTCAGCATCCTGCTTCTTGCCTGGGTTTCTCTTCCCTGGGTAAAGTGTGTTAATGTGTCTCGGGGCTACAGCTCCGGCTGGGGAGAGCACAGCCAGCGCTCGGCTAATGCTTCCCTTTGTATAATCCAGGGCAGCTACAGGCTAAGTAGGAGCCATATTCCACAAGGGACGTGGGGAGAGCCCCCGGCTCCCTCTCCCCTCTGTCTGGTACAGCCAGCACAGGAGTGCAGCTCCTCTGACAGTCCCTGGCTTCAATTTTTAATAACCAACAGGCACATCCGACAGTTTCCGTAGCCTACGTGCAGGGTCAGGGCTGCTCCTTGCAGCCTCCAACTTTTAAGGTTATTACTGAGGAAAACTGTGGTCTTGTTATCCAACCTGTGCTCTCCCCCATCCTCCTCTTGCCCCCTTAGTTTCTGTGAAATACCACCTATGAAGGTTAAAGAGTTGAATTTCATTCTGCCTTTTTTTTTTTTCTGTTGCATTTAGTGCCAGTTTTAACGTCTAAATCTGACCCAAAATCCCTACCTCCCATCAGGAGACTGCTTTTTCCATTTTGGCTTGCCCTTCTTACATCCCTCTATCTTGCTTGCAGACTTCAGTGCTAGAAACTTGCCACAAAGTGACCATAAAAATTAGCACATATGCAGGGATGAATGGCCCATGTAGTGTTTTCCAAATGGTATTACTGGTGTCCTCACTTTCTTCAGACCAGTCCTGCTCTCCAATAGAAACCCAACATTAGGAATTGGCCACTGTGGGTGAATAGGGTGAGAAGTACATGGCAACACCTGGAATAGCAGGATGGCAAGTCACCCAGGTGTCCCCATGTGCCCGTTGCTGGGGTTTGCCAGAGATTCCCCCTGTGCCAGCCCTTGGAGCAGCAGGTGTTTGATGCCACTGTGCCCGGTTCCTTCCCCATAGCCTTTGGTCATGTGGAGACCCGAGCCCACGCGGAGGAGCGTCTGCTGAAGAAACTCTTCTCTGGTTATAACAAGTGGTCCCGTCCCGTTGCCAACATTTCGGATGTGGTCATCGTCCGCTTTGGCTTGTCCATCGCCCAGCTCATTGATGTTGTAAGTACAACCTCTTTGTTTCGTGCAACAAGAGGCCAAGATTAGCCAGGCTGGGGCTTGGGGAGAGACTCCTGGTGCATGTGGATTTTACTGGCTGATCCAGAGTTGGGTTGGGAAGACTTTGGTCTCAGCAGAGAACAGTAATCATGCAGACAGCTCTGCTGGAACAAGGGATGACTCATGTGAGTAGCCAGTCATCCAAGTGGATCCTTTATTCTTCATTTACTACAGGCAAAATCCCAAATTCCTTATCAAAACCCGTGGGACTGATTACAGAAAAGCAGTGGAGCAATGAGCATAAGTACCAGAGAATTCTGGCTAAGGAAAAAGTCAAATCCTTGATTTGGAATTTGAGCCATAATTACTAACACTAATTTACACAAGCTAATAGGAATGGTACTTTGTACACCTTGGGAGGGCAGATTGCCTGAAGAACTTTCTGCAAATTAAATTTTTGAGGGTTTTTAGCTAATCTGGCAGATATTAAGAAGAAAATTTTTTCTGAAGGTTTGTTCAAATAGGAGTTCCACATGTGCAAACTGTGTGTGCTCTGTACAGAATGACGTGGTCTGCATGCAGATTGATATGCACTGAAATAGTATTGAAGGGATTATTCTGTCACAGTATGTTGGGGTCAAGAGTTGGATCCAAAGGAGATCCCTGCAGGACTGCAGATGTCAGGCACACTCACAGGCTTTATTGCCTGTGCAGCTCTTGTGCCTCCTGTAGACTTCTCCTTCCTGTCTCTATTTGCATGTGGCACTTCCCAGGACAGTGTGTCTGTCTTGCATTTGCAAGTTTCTTGAGCAAATATCAGCCTGGCTTTCAGACAATCATAGAAGAGTTTGGGTTGGAAGGGACCTTTAAAGGTCATCTAATCCAACCTGCTTATTTTTAGAAGGGGAGGCTCCCTATCACTTTTTACTGTATTCGTGTGGGAGTGATAATGCCCCATCCCTGGAAGTGTTCAAGGCCAGGTTGGATGAGACTTGGAGCAATTTGGTCTAGTGGAAAGTGTCCTTGCCCACAGCAAGGGCTTGGAATGAGCTGAGGCTTAAAGTCTTTTTCAATACAAACCATTCTGTGATTTCTATGATAAAGGAAAATATAATGACATTACTGGTGTGGGACAATCATAACAGATGACTGTTTATACCATTTTGTGTTTTGAGATGCAGAGGAAACAGAGCTGGAGTGATGCAGGAGAGAGAGAATCAAAGACACCAGTTGCTGGAGAGTTGCATCTTCTTTGGGCAGAAGCCAACAACTCCAGTTTTGCACCACAGAAATGGTCTTCCAATCCCCTCCTTGCTCTTACATCAGCCTGAGGGATCCAGGGCTGCTTGCATTTGCTAATGTTGAAGTTGTATAGTTCTCATCTGAATAATTGATAAGACTAAAGATGAGACATTAGTGACTGTGGAAGCATGAAAGAGACTTTCCATTATGCAGCTGCTGAATTGTGGAAGAGGGGAGATCGATACACCTGCTCCGTAGTGCTTTCCCAGGTTACTTAGGAAGAATTAATCTTCTTAAAACCATGTCAGTGGTTAGAAGTGGAACTCATGAGCAGATCTGTGCTGAGGCCTGTGGGCATGGCTGGAGGAGAGCTCTCAGCCCCTCCTGCCCCATTCTGTGTGGCTGGGACTGGTGACACCCCTGCCACCACTGCGGCACTTCAGCTGTCTCCCTTCCTGACAGTGACAGTTTTGGTGCAAACCCTGCTGCAATTGTTAGACCCAACGTTCAGCTCCCAAAGACAGGGAGTCTGAAAGGGAAATCAGAGCTGTATTCAAACCCCAGCTCCTGCTGACAAAAGCTGGGGGCAGGGGAACAGAAATCAATGGGGAACTTGACATCCCTCCATGTCCTTACCTCACCCGAGTGTGCTGAGGGTTTTCTGAGCCCACAAATAAGTGGTGAGGGATCAAGCATGCGTGCAGGAGCAGCCACTGAGAAGAGAAACCCGTGGGACTGGTGTCATGCTTCACTCAGGTCAGGAGGATGGCAGAGCCTCAGGTGTGATGGGCAGGAGCTTCAACCAAGAGTGGTTCCAAGGAGGAAAATTTAAAAAAAAGGCGACACCTGAGGGATTGGGGGGGTTGGAGACCCTCAGGTATCTGAACTGCAAAGTGGTAAGAGAAGCAGATGTTCAAGGATCAGTCCAGTCCAGGGCATGGCAGCCACCTCCAGTGGTGTTCCTCATCTCTCATCAACACCCAAGCAAGTAGCTGCATATTTTCTCTTCCTTTGCTGCTTATTGAAGTGGTTTTTGTCTTCCTCCTTCCTCCATGTGATTCTGGTTCCTAATTCCAGAGGAGAGTATCTCTGCTCGGGTTTTACACTTGGTGCTACAACAGCAGTGAGGAGGCTCAGGGAGGAGGAGGCACAGCTCCCCCCAAACCTCCTGGTATTTAATGTTCACAATCAATCCTGTACTGCCACAAGAGCAAGGTTAATGATGAGCAGTTTGCTTCCAAATGAGCCCTGCCAATTCCACTGGGTTTGATGCCAACCAAAGAAAGAGAGAAAAGAAATAAACACACAAATAAGCTCTGAGCTCTGGTGTGACACTTCAATCAGACCAGCACTAGGCTCTGCCCTGGGTAATTCATCTCAGTTACTTACAAGAGGGTTATATATGTATATGTGTGTATATATATATATATACACATATATACATGGAAAGTCCTACCTTTCCATGCTATTTGTATTTAGAGTCAGGAAGGTCTACCAATTGGCAACATGCAAATACACCAGACTCACAGGAGAAGTACTAAACACCACTTGCAGATGAAGCTGAGCATTGTAATCCACCACACATGTGTGAGTAAGGATGTACATACCCAGCACTCCCTTCCTTCAGTGCACAGGTCCAAGCCAGGCTGTGGAACTTTTTCCTCTACCTGGAGTCATTGTCCTAGGCTCAATCCATCAGCATTAAGGAAAATCCCAATAAATTCCAGTCCATCTGCTCACAGGATTGCTTAGGTGCAGGCTCAGCTGTTCAGTGGTATCAGGCAGCTGTGCCCTGTCCCATGTCAAATGACAGAAACATCTGCTTTTTGTTTCCAGGATGGAACTTACATTTATTTCAGAGGTGATTTATAATTACAGAAATTATGTACAATTAAGAGAAATTTAATGGGTCCTTTGGGCTGCTTCATCTGCTTCTGTAACCAGTATCTGATCTTGCATTTCAGGATGAGAAAAATCAAATGATGACCACAAATGTGTGGGTGAAGCAGGTGGGTGCACTCAAATATGTCTTTTTCCATGTTTCTTTTCAGTTTTGCAACTGAACTCTCACAGCTTTGTAACCACCTCATTTTTGGCAGGAGTGGCATGACTACAAGCTGCGCTGGGACCCCCAAGAATATGAAAATGTCACATCCATCCGAATCCCCTCGGAGCTCATCTGGAGGCCAGATATTGTCCTTTATAACAAGTGAGTGTGAGCACTGTGGCCAGAGGGCAAACCCATCCCTGCAAATTTTCTCTGTTCATGGTGTTAAAATGTTTCTTGCAATTATTCCTCTTTATTTTGCTCTCTGTGGTTGGATTTCATGCAGATTCTATAATATCTGTCCCAGATGAGCCTTAAATGACATGACTGACATTCATTGCAAGGGCTTTGCTCTCCTCATTATCCTTTCTCTGGGCAGCGAGTTTTGTTGGGGGATGCCAGGTATTGTTTTCTCTTCACATGTCAGATGCACAATTAAGCTGGATTTGAGCTTTCAGTCCTCTTCAATTTCATTTCACCCAGGAGCTCTCCCCTAATTCATCACCATCAGCTGGAAAAGCCAATTACTGAGGATGGGCTTAAATAAGGAAAATATGCTGAAACACGTCAGGCTTGTGTGTCTACAAATAGCAGTTTCAGGTTAGCCAAATACCATTCTAGAATAATTCCTAAGCAGGTATTTGTTCCTCATCCCAAATGCTTGGAATCTGTCTCTTGTATGGACTCTTCCCAGGGAGCAGGTGGTGGTTTTCTTGCTTTCCTTTGGAGCCTGTTGATATTCTTAGAAAGAGTGCCTAAGTGCCAAGACTGTTTTCTCCTTGGCTTATCATACTACAGCTCTCCAATCTCCTAGGATGTTGGATATCCCAAGCTCCCGCCCCAGCACAGGCTCCAGAGAAAACACTTGCTGCAGGCATCAAACAAAAACATCTTAGTATGTGGCTAACACTCAGGGAAAACACAACAGCAGCCAGGCTCATTTTTAATAAACAGTTGCCTGGTTCTGGCTTGATACGATTTTGCTTCTGTTTAAAAACAAAATAAATGGCTGAAGCAGGAATCTGCCCAGGGGACTGTGAGCTCTGGAGTCTGTAGGAACTGTTATCTTTCCCATTAGCTCGTTTCTGATCCTCAGTGGTGTGGAGTGATTGCAAACCTCTTGGAAATCACTGCATCCTCACTCAACACCTTTCAGAGATTAGCCCAGTGGAAATGACTAATTCATGGGCACTTGAACCTTCCTGCCTTACAGGGACACACTCTGAGCATGAATATTGTATTACAAGTGCCTCACATTGCAGCCAAGAAGGGTGTTCACAGCTTCCACTGGAAAAAAAAAAAGAATGTCTTTGTCATTCTCACTGCTTAATTAATGACAATGCCTAGGATTATTATTTTTGGAGCTCCTGGTGGGTGTTGTGGTAGACCATAGTGCCAGAGGAAATAGCATGACACAAATCTCCATGGGCCCCTTGTGCTTCAAACTACCCATTTGCTGGATGGTACACAAGAACCTGATGTGTCATCTCTGCTTCTGCTCCCTTAGCTCACCACACTCATCATGGTTGATGAGCATGGTCCATGCAAGGAGGGGCCTAGAAATGAGGAATCCTAGAATCCTAGAATGGTTTGGGTTGAAGGAGATCTTAAAAATCTCATTCCAACCCCCTGTCATGGGCAGGGACCCCTTCCACTAGACCAGGATGCTCAACAGCCGATCCAACATGACCTTGAACACTCCCAGGTGTGGAGAGGCCTCCAGAGGCAGACCTTGGCATCCTTTTGTGATCTGGACATTTTGGGACTTCACGCTGAAGGCATCCCACAGAGGTCCATGGAAACTCAGACCTCCAAGCTGAGTAGCCTTTGGCTACTGCCCCTACACTCTCTGCTGCTCTGCCCTGTTGTTCTAGTTCGCTGTCACTTGAGTATCATCAGGGACTCCAGGGAGCAGATCTGGTGGTCACAGCTACTCCAGAAGGTCCTTCTTACCCTCTTCTGGGGCACGAGTCTTTCAGCCTTGCCCTCCTTATGGCTCTGACTTGCAGGGAGGCTGCGCAGGTAACAACTCTAACTGTACTGGGACCTGCTATCACACAGACAGTTCTAGTGCCCCAGCTATCTAAATCCAAGCTGCTTCTCTCCCATTATCCATACTTACCATCAATAATCATGCCTTCCTTTGTTGGTTTTCATGAGCCTATCATGCATTTTTAATTGTTTACTTTATCCATGAATTAAACATGGATGTAGACACCAACCATTAGCCAGTCAGTAATGGTTTTCCATTAATTCTATACAGCTTTACAGCTGTATTTCCCCGTGCTCTTTCATACAGCCTTATGTAAACTGTTTTCTGGCCTGGGATGTACTTCTGTCTTCTACCTAATTTCCTACCAAACACATGAAGTCAGTATCTCAGTTGTACTGCTCTGTCAGGTCTCACAGTTTTTAGGGGTTTCAGGGACAACACATGCAAGGCAAAACCTGTAGCATGATGGGACACCAAGATGAGGCTCTTCTGCATGGCAGCTCACCAGCTGCATTCCCAGCCAGGGCTTCTCCTTGTGGGCATCAGCTAGGAATGAGAGTGACTAGTCGTGGGTGATGCTAACAAGGATTCCATCTTGTATTTTACATATATATAGTTTAGAGGGAATTTAATGAAGACGCACATAATTCTAAGACCAAGAGAATGTGCAAAGGAACCTTGGTGAAAGAGATCAAGTGGCCACATTGGCCTTTTGCACTCTTCAGGATTTATAATTTGAGCTAATTAATGCTTATCATATGTTCTGCCAGAACTATGGTATTTCTGTTTGGGATGGAATCCTTTGGAAAAGAGACTTTCTAGGCAGGAGATTATAGAAATGCCCCTTCTGTTTTCATCTTGGGTTATATATAGAAATGGTAAAATCTAAATTGATTTCAGTTTTGCATCTTTAAGGAAACCTAACCCCTTGTTGTGAGGCTATTCTCGTATCTTGGCTCATTATTGTTGAAAACCTTTCATTTACCCACTCTACAGGCCCAAATTAAATCAGTAAACTCACTTGGTTTGGCCTAGAGAGTGTATGTAGTTGTCAACATTCATAAGGAATCTAAAACCAAATTAATATCCTGCAGGGAAATTAATATGCTGTTGAATTTTCAGGCTTGAGGAGGTAAGTTCCAAGACTGTAACTAGTTTCTGCTAGATGTGACATAACATATATATAACAGAGGAATATGAGTTCATAGTGAAGTGACAAAGCCTCCTCTTTGCCAAGAAAACTGGCTGTTCCTTATCTGAGGTTGTAAAGGCTCTTCAGGCACCACCAAGTTATTTATAAATTAATTATCTAATCCCCTGCATTGATTTATTGTCCCATTCATGGACAGATTTGAAGCACATTTTAGTTTGGGGCTTTTTTGTATATTTGAAGTAAAAAACCCCAAAAAGCTATTACCCCTGGAAGTGCAGGTTTGCATCCCAGTGATCCAGCTGCTAAGGGCTGCCCAGGAAAATCCAAGACATGTCCTTGAGACTAATGGATGGGCAGGAACTTATAATGGGAGCTTCACTGACTGCTTTTCCTCTGGATATTTGTGGCAGCATCATAACATTTGTCTTCTCTAGCCTGATTATTGTAAAACCTGGGAAGAAGCTATTGAAAAACATTAAGAATTCTAAAGTTCTTGGTATTTTCTGGTGTTAAGTGTTCCAGAAACTAATCCCTGCCTTGGACTCCACAGTCAGAAAAAAACAAAAAAGGCAAGATCAGATGTGCAGGGAAATCAAATACAAATTCCTGTAATTAGGAGTAGGAAATATCTTGAGGAATTCACCCAGTGGTAAAGTGGACACAAAGGATTACTGGACTGGGTTAGATGATCATCTGTCAGGCGGCTTTTGAAAACCATGAGAAACCAAAGAGTCCCTTTGAACTGTACTGTAGCAGCTTGTTCTTTTGAACTATACTGTGATGTTTGCAACCAGTTTTATTTCTGGAGGAACACTGGTTTCATGATTCATCCCAAAGCTCTTTGGAAGAGAAATACCAAAGGATGCCCTAGTGTAACCTTTAAAATATTGGAAACATTCATGACATTTTTCTTTGTGTGTACTGCCACAGATCTCATCATTGTGCTCCAGACTGTAGTTACAACAGGCCAAAAATTCCTACTTACCATTTCAGATTCCTTGATTCTCCTGGGAGTGTCAATGACTATGTTTCTGGAGAGGGATTATATCTTTAGATGCTTTAAAGTTTTCTACCAAGCTCTATCCAGTAATACAGGAACTGATACAAAGAAATCTGTAGCAGGGATCTTTCTCCTGGACTGTTGCTGTGTTTGCATCCAAGGGCTTCTCCTTCCACTATGCTGAGGACAGAGCTGGAGTTTTGCCTCCAAAGTGCTGACGAAGATCCTTGGCAAAGGGAAGAATTGGAGCAAAATGCACCAATTCAGCACTGTCAGAGCCTTCTGAGAAACTTGTGCTCATTCTGTTGGCGTAGCACAGCCGTTTTGGAGACAGATGCCTGTTTCGCTGAGGAACAATCAAAGTATTGGTTACCACCGATTTCTAAACATCTAAAGCAAGCAAAAGCTGGGATGTGACCTAAAGAAGTAACATCAGTGCACAGACACCTCCATCTGTGTACCCAAAATGGTTTTTATCTGATTTGCCAAGATCTTGGATATATTTAAAATCCAGGTAGATGATGTCCTGATCCTCTTGTAGCTGACCCTGCTCTAGGCAGGGAGTTTGCACAAGACAATTCCAGAGGTCCCTTCCAACCTGTGCATTTGTAGTTATAATTTTGGTAGCACAAAAGATTTGTTTAAAACAACATTTTCTGGTTTGCCTTTGGAGAGGATTTTAATCAGAACAATATAGATGCACCTCTTTAGTGTGTACTAAAAGGGTGAGGGTTTATTCTTTAAAGGGGTCTTAAAACTGCAATTTCTCTTAGTTACTGCTGGTTGATGAAAAATGCTTTAAATGAGGGTATTCTACTATATCCATATATGTATATAGCTAATTTTCAGGCTTTTAAAGCTCTGTTTGGATTTAAATTGTATCATCAGAAATTAAAATAAATGTATGTCTCATTTACATACATCCTGAAAACATTTAATTTTGTGAAATGATGTATCTCCCAACTGCAGGAAAATAGAAACTGGTTAAAAATAAGAATTCTCCATCAGCAGAGTTTTTTAATGAAACGTGGCTGATGGCTGCCAGTAAAACAATGCCATCCTTGAATTTTTTAAATGCAGGAGATTTAGAAGAGCAGCTTTTATTCTCAAAGTGAGAAATCAAAGGCTATAGCACACACAGAGCTTTTTCCTTGGGAAAAAACTAAGCAACTGTCTTCTCTCTTTCTTGGTGTGCACTGTGGTATTTGACATGAAAATATAAGAGCTCCACTACTTTATTACTGATATATTTTTTAGAGCTGTCAGGTCAGAGTACGCAGCAGAGCCTGAGTATCTTAATACTCCAGATCTTGTGATGTTTACCTTGCACTCATGTCTTCTTCCAAATGGTTTTCCATGACAACTGCCACAACAGAGTGGTCTTGACTGAACGAGATGAAAATGTGCTACTGCTATAAAGGAATAACTGCAGATTTTCTCTGTCCCTCTGTATCAGGTGTCCCACCTTCCTGTCTAAGGAAATATTCATGTTTGCAGTCAGGGCTGTTGCACAGGAATGGGTCTTCCCACATCAGAGCTTTCCACCAGGAAACAGGGTTTCCCCAATCTCCCAACTGCAGACGTGTTTGCAGTTGGTTGTCTCACCTTCATACCCTGGAGGAGATTGGGAAAAGACTTTGGAAGACTGTCAACAGCCAGGTGACCTTGTTTGCTCCCTCTCTCATATGGAGAGGAGCAGAATGAAAGTCTCACCCAGGATGAAAGCATCTCTGTAGACTCACACCCAGGATGAGAGCATCTCTCCAGGTTCCCCCTCACTGGCAGGGTGCCAGCAGGCATAGCTTTCAATCCACTAAACATATGTTTGAAGGTCCAGTGTGGGTGGTGAGCTTGGGGAAGAAGGCAAAAATATATACATGCATGAAGGGTGAGAGAACTAAGAACACCGGCTTTGCATGATATAGCTGGCTGGGATACAGTCTCTGTACACAACACGGCTAATTTACCCTGCTTACAAATTCCTCTACATTGAACTGCAATGACAAGTTCAAACACACCCAGTAGAGTCAGGAATTACTTCACAGCCCTGTTAGGTTGGTGAAGCAGGAGAATCTCAGGGTGTTTTATGGCTCCTCAGAGTTAACAGCTAACTTAATCTAAGAAACCCTTCTGCTTCTGCTTTCACTCCTGGCACTGCAGGCAAAACCCAGCCTGGAAGGCAATATCAGTGTTATTTGTAACAACATGTGAGCCAAAGAGGGCCCAGGATGAGGCTGGGTTTGTTAGGCAAGCAATTAAAAAATACATTCCTCATCAAAAACACAGATCCTTTGCAGAAAAAAACTGACACACAAGATCTGCAGCACCACACTGGTTCCATCTACACTTGCAGAAGAGGAGTTTGGCTGGTCATGCAGAGACTGAAAAACTGTCAGGCAAGGGGAATAAAACATAATTATGTGAGTGTACATCATTCCTGGATGACTTTTTAAGAATAGTTTTCTACCCTTTTCCAACAGTTTTCAAAGGAAAAATGCACACCTGTGTTGTTTACCCACTTACACATTGTTCTACTGAAGAAGTGAAACACTAGTGGATGCTCATAATCCCTTTTCTGTAATAAGATCCAATTATAAACATTGTTCCATTAATGAGTGATTTAACCATGCCTCAGAGATATCATTAAATGCAGAATTGGATTCCAATTGAGATTTAGAAAGAAAAACACTGAGAACAGCAAATGCTGGACTGTCACTTGCTGTCCATGTTTCATGTCTCAATCTGGCTTTAGAGTGTGGGCAAAACCGAGGAAAAAAAAAAAGAGAGATGATTTTCATCCAAAGCACATGTTCCCAGAGAGTAAATTAGATTTGAGAAAGAAGAGGTAAGAAAGGAGCTGGGTGGATTGCACAGTGGCATTGCTTGGGCTTGTTCACTTCAGGGAGTTCAAACCAGATGGTTTTTAAGGTCCTTTCTGACGGAAATAATTCCATGATTCTATGAAATATCAAAAAGTCTTTACCACCCTTTTGCATATGAATGAATGGTCTCCTAAAGAAATGAATTTAGGGAAGTTCCTCTGCCTTCTGCAGCTTAATGAACTGATCCTGCCAGATCATCCCTGTGTTGTTCATCCTGCTGCTGGTGAGGAAGAGGAGAGGTGCGACTCCTGCACACCCTGTCACTGTCTGGCTGCTGTCAGGGCACATCTGGGCACTGAAGCAGCAGAGCAGGGCCAAGGGAGTTTGCTGGGAAAGCAGCTGCAGGCTGGGCTGGCTCCAGCCGGAAGGGCTGGGCAGGAGCAGAGAGCTTTCTGTCTACATCAGCCTGAATAATTCATCCCAAGTTTTTAGCAGAAGCTCTCTTCCCCTGCTCAGCTTCCCCTTTGTCTGGCAGGGCTGCTGTTTGTGACTTGGCTTCTTCCTCCAAAAGCCTGGAAAACGGCTTTCTGATGCAAAATCCTGCCCTGTTATCTATTTTTCCTATACCACCACACAGACCTTAATTGAGAGTCCTTTTAAGAAGACACCATAAAAGACAGTTCTGTTTCCTGACTGGAAAATCACAAGATTAACTTTCATTATTCCTATTAATAGGATGTTCTTGCTGTTTTTCATGTAAGAGACTGAATGACTATCCAACATTGTTTCATTTTTAGCAGCTGTCACAATTAATTCTGCAGAGCCCACAGCTACACTACCTGACAATGGTTCCTTCCAGCCCTCTAAAGCAAACTCAGCACGTTCCAGGGCACTAAAAACTTGTGTACAATCACCTCAAGGAAGTGACTTATGCCAGGTAAAGGCTGACATCTGCATGCAAATCCAGGGCTTGTATAAGCCAACAGAGTTCAAAATCCACTGGACAGAGTAGATGGATCTTGTGTTTACACAGTGTGCCTCTTGCATCTCTCAGTGTACTTTTGGAAGCCAGGCACTAAAACCCCTATTTCTTTAGCAGAGTGGACATGTCCTAGAGAAATCTCAGTCTTTTTTTTTTATCTTCCATCTCTCCCCAGTGCTGATGGGGACTTTGCAGTCACCCACCTGACCAAGGCTCACCTCTTCTATGATGGGAGAATTAAATGGATGCCACCTGCTATATATAAGAGCTCCTGCAGCATCGATGTTACCTTCTTCCCCTTTGACCAGCAAAACTGCACAATGAAGTTTGGCTCCTGGACCTACGACAAAGCCAAGATAGACTTGGTGAGCATGCACAGTCATGTGGACCAGCTGGACTACTGGGAGAGCGGGGAATGGGTCATCATCAATGCCGTGGGCAATTACAACAGCAAGAAATACGAGTGCTGCACAGAGATCTACCCTGATATAACTTACTCCTTCATTATCCGGAGGCTGCCACTGTTCTACACTATCAATCTGATCATCCCCTGCCTGCTTATCTCCTGCCTGACTGTCCTGGTGTTCTACCTGCCCTCCGAGTGTGGAGAGAAGATCACCCTATGCATCTCCGTGCTGCTATCCCTCACTGTGTTCCTGCTGCTCATCACAGAGATCATCCCATCTACCTCCTTGGTCATCCCGCTGATTGGGGAGTATCTTCTCTTCACCATGATATTTGTTACCTTGTCTATCATCATCACTGTCTTTGTGCTCAACGTGCACCATCGTTCCCCACGTACCCACACGATGCCTGACTGGGTGAGGAGGGTCTTCCTTGATGTAGTCCCACGTATCCTTTTCATGAAACGCCCCTCCACAGTGAAAGACAATTGCAAGAAGCTCATTGAATCCATGCACAAAATAACCAACACCCCGAGGCTTTGGTCCGAGGTCGATGTGGAACCCAACTTCACTACCTCATCTTCCCCCAGCCCCCAGAGTAATGAGCCATCACCCACATCTTCCTTCTGTGCCCACCTTGAGGAGCCAGCCAAGCCTCAGCCTATCTGCAAGTCGCCTTCTGGGCAGTACTCTGTGCTGCACCCAGAGCCTGTACAGGTGACCTGCTCCTCTCCACAACCCTCATGCCACCCCCTGAGTGACACCCAGACCACCTCTGTCTTGAAAGGCAGATCTCTAAGTGTTCAGCAGATGTACAGTCCCAATAAGGCAGAGGAGGGGAGTATCCGCTGCAGGTCCCGGAGCATCCAGTATTGCTACCTGCAAGAGGACTCTTCCCAGACCAATGGCCAATCCACTGGCTCTCCAGCATCCCAGCGGTTTCACCTAAACGAAGAGCAGCCGCAGCACAAGCCCCCTCAGTGCAAGTGTAAATGCAAAAAGGGTGAGGCAGCTGGCACCTCATCCCAAGGGAGCAAGACTCACGGCGCCAAAGAGCAGCACCTTGTGCTGATGTCCCCAGCCCTGAAGCTGGCAGTGGAAGGGGTTCACTACATCGCAGATCACCTGCGGGCAGAGGACGCGGATTTCTCTGTGAGTATGCCAACTTACCCTGCTCTTCTTTAGTGACCCAAAAATTACCTGCTAAGGAAGCCCCACTAAACCTTGAGGCTATACAGAGTGTATATGTGTTGATGTGGGCTCAGCCATCCCTGATATTGTGGCTTTTGGACTCACTGGCCACTGTAGACACAGCTGGAGATGTCCTTGGGGTCTTGGCAGCATGAGGTCCAAAGGGGCAGGTCAATCAGACAGTGCTGAGGGTTGCTTGAGAACAATGGATTCTTCAGCAGAAAATAGGAGTAAAGTTGTTGTTAGGTAGGAAGGAAGCAGGTAAGATTGTGAAAGAGACCCAAAATGCAATCATCTGGTGGGAACAGAGACTTTTTATTTATAGAGAAGCCTCTGACAGACAGGGAATTCACACTCTGTGTTTTTTATTAAGCAGTGACTGCAATTACAGAGCCGAGGAAAGCAAATTCCCCAAATAGGTTGTGGGTGTGGGAAGTGCAGGGTCTGTTTGGCTCTGCTAACATATCGTGATGTGATCCCTCATTAGTGGCCTTCCAGTGGAGCAGTTGGCTCTGTGCAGGGAGATGGGTGGGCAGACAAATTCCACGCTTACTCTGCGGGGGTAAATATGGCTACAAATAGAGGAAGGAAGAAGAGGCTGAAAGAATCTTTTAATGGAGATAGTGATGTGGGTAACAAATGCCACATCCTTTCACGCCTCCTGTAACTTTTTCCTGCAATACTGTGGATATGGTGCACTAGTAATGATGGCCATAATGAAGGGAGGCACAAGATAACCTGAAGTTAATCATCTTATTAATGAGAAGTCTTAGCTAGCTTTTCCTAGACACATCCATCAGCAAAAGGTACTTTTTACCTGTGCTTACAGTTTAAATTTCTCAAGATTTAGAATCAGTGCAAGCCATAGCACTTTTTTGCAAGACTTCCTGGGCATGGAGAGTGTCTTTTATTTGTATTTTTCACAGCACTGAGCACTTAGCAGCAGCAACAAAATATTAAATACAACTGTCCATTTCTATACTCTTTGATACGGCAGTTCTTTAATGTATTTCACTTCACAACATCCCTTTGAGGAAATAACTGTTTATTCCTCATGCTGAGGAGTGACAGCCAAAATACAGAGATGAAGTGACCTGTTCAAGGTCACAGAACAAATCTGTGGCAGAGATGGGCTGTGAATCCTCATCTTTATTAGTCGACAGCCCAAAACTCTTTGCCAGGCTAAAGCACTTCACAAGCACATTAGGAGTTCGGGAATTAAACTCTGCTCTCTCCCTCTGGCAATAATCACAAGTAAACCCAAGAATGTCATCTGAGTTTAACTCAACTTTTTTTTTTACATGGTGCAAATGAAAGAATATTGCACCAATAATGCTTCCCATTTCAGCTGATTCTCTCTGCTGAGCTGGTTGGTGTCATCAAGAACTGAGCCAATTAATATCTTCCTTTTAATTCTTTAAAATGAAAACAGTCTTCAGAAGCCAAAATTTTCTTCTTATACCTTCTGCTATTCTTCCCTCTTGAAATGAAGCAATTATCCTGAGGAGAAAGCTATTTACATGGAAAGCAGAAGAAAAGGAGAACTTTTGAGCCTTTGATCTCTGACTCAGCCTCCTGCCAGCCCAGCCTGTGAGCAAAGGCACCAGGAAAACATCCAGCAATGAGCTGTGGGCAGGTCTGTGGGCTCCTACTGGGGAATCTGGAGCACTGGTCTTCCTGGGGGTGACCTTTCGCTGCTCTTCCACAACAGTTCTGGTTGGCACAGTAGGCAGAGCTTGGGTTTTCAGATCTGGGTTAATAATGCTGACCCCAGTCTGAGTTTATACTGTTTTCTCTTGCTGGATCCAAGTGATATCAAGTGGGAAAGTACATTTTTTCTTCCAGGTGTTAATAAAAAAAAAAAGAAGGAAAAATGATCTTCTGGAATTGAAATGTGCTGTGAGGAGCAGAACTGATCGAATAAAATGAGAATTTATTGGGGAAAAACTCAGCACTCAGAAATTTGCTTTCATCTTAAAATCAAATTGTGGCATTTCTTCATGGAAATCTTCAATAAATCTATCAGCAGGTACATCTGATGCAGCTGCTGAGAAACAGCTCGCTGTCTCTTGGGCAATATTTCCAAAGACATGCACCTTCCCAGAACGAAAACAGAGCTTCTTTTGAAGTCCCTGTCTTTTTTTCCCCTCAAGCTCCATTGCCACAGGGGCAGTGCTTCTAAATTAAAAGTAAATAGCTCATTTAATTAAGTGCTTCAGTGAAGAGAAAATGGGAAATGCAAGAGGCAGTTGTTTGTTACAAAAAGATATCTGCAAACAATAGAGGCACAATGGGACACTGGGGAAAACGCAAGGCGGAATTGTCCCGGCAAATGATGGAAATGCCATTAGAAATTAATTACAGACTGAGAAGCAAAACAAGTTGGATGTCACACAGGAGCCAAAATAACCAGACACCAACAGCACCATCTGGGAAGCCTTGCTGTCCATGGCTGTGTGCAGCTCTGGAATGCTGTAATATGAAGACTTTGAAGACAGCCTAAAAATAAAATGGGAAAGTATAAAGCTGAAGGGGAGGACACAGAGGATAATCTCAGTGGTTTATTTTTAACAAAGTACAATAAAAACCACCTGAGAATGCTCTAATCTGTGTTGCAGACTCCAGGTCTTGGGGATCAGATGTCACCAGGTCACCTCAATCCTCCACTCAAATCTGGGGGCTCAGACCCACAAGGGGCTGGACCGGGGAAGAGCTGCAGATTCCCTGACTTTTTGGAAATTTGAGGGTGGGGGAATCAGCTGGTTCTCGCCTCTGATCCTTTTCTGAAAATAGTTTTGAGTGAGCTTCTTAAAAACTAATCAAAATGCAGCTCAGGAGTTGTGGTGGCAGATGTTGACAGCTGCAGAGATGTCAGAGGGACGTCTGTGGATCGTGCTCCACGTGAGCTGCTGGACCATGGGGCAACGCTACAGAGCTGGCACAGCACAAAACAAAAAATCCAGACTTTTTTTATTTATTTCCTCCTCTTTTTTTTTCATTATCTCTTCATAATTTCCAATTTCATCCTCTGTGCTCTCGGTCTGAGGCTGGATATTGATTTTACAAACTCATCTGATGTACTCCCAGCCATCATTTTCCAGATGGGCTGAGTATTTCTGGATACACCACTACATTTGAAAGCAAATTTCTGTTAAATTTTCAAGTTGTTTCTCTTCTCCCACTTCCTTTTTCTTTTCTCAAAAAGAAAATGATCTTGTTTCTTTTCTTTTTGCATGATCTAGCACTTCTACTAGCATGAATACCCAAAAAGCTTATTTTGCTAGAATGGGGCACTATTAACTCGATCCAACTTTCCAGTTGGACATCAGATGGTAACTTTCAGATTTTCTTTCCCCCTTGGTTACGTCATGAGACACTAATCCCACAAATACAATCATCAGAGCTTGCTTAGCTGCCCTTGTCATGAGGAATTTTAAGCATCAGAGACTCTCAACAAGTGATGAACAGACCAGAAAATAGGTGCAGCAAAGGGGGGTTATCCACTGAGACCTTATCCTTGGGATGAGATAGTTCCTTTTGGCTTCAACGGTCACTGTTTCTTTTCCCTGAATTACAGATCATTTTGCTGAGGCTGTACCATCATAAAATGACATGTTTTTCCCCAAGAAGGTGACAAGATGCAGGATGAACCTCTGTGTATTTACTCTCCCTATTCAATAGTAAAGGCCAGCTAAACTTGGTGCTGGTTTTATAGGGAATAAATCTATCCATTGCATGAAAATATTTCACCAATTCTTATACTTTTGACAATGTTCAGGTGTTCTTGAAATTGAAAATGCTTTGTTCAGAGGAAATAGGATTTGGTCTCCAGTGTTTGCCTCACTTCCCAGTTCACAAAACTGCTTACTGAGCCAAGGAGCTCAGCAATGCCCCTATACCTGTGGAAACATCATCTGTTGCAAATGCTATTTCACTGATATTTGGATGGTTTCCTTTACCAAAATGAATTTTTGGCAGCCTTGGCTTTGCTGCCTCCTTCTCCTTTCACCACACTCCTAACTTGCTGCATTCACAGCCACTGAAGAGGTTTGAGTGAGCTCCTGCTGAGATGTTTTCCCTGAAGAGCAAGGCAGCGTGCCAAATTTCAGCCCTCGGGTCTATTAATCACCAAGTGGGAAATTGTAGGAAATTATAATGCGTACAGTCATATCAAATAAAACTTTACCATCTGATCAGTCCTCTTCCTTGGAAAGAAATTATTAACAGCAATGGAATAAAAGAGGTTTTCATATGTATGTGGTTTCTTAATGAAACAGCCATTTACAATTTCTGCCTGATGGTATTAGTAAGTACTAGACCTCCCCAGGGAGGAATTGCTGGAAAATCCTCCCACAGTAAGGCAAAAAGGGAGAAAAAGGAGGGTGAGGGACACCACTGCTTTTATTTGCTTGTTCATTTTCACTGCTTACTCACGCAAAGCTGTAAATCCCTTCACAGAAAGAGTTTGGCTTCGTTAATCTGTAAGCAAATCTGTTTACGAGCATGGGGAAAGGAGTCATTTCTTCACCCCACCCTCCCCAGCTTGAATCTCAGCCTCGTTTACACACCCAATTGCAGCTGTTGCTCATGAAAATGGGATAGTGAGTGTGCAGAGAAGCTTAATTTTCCACGGGTGTCTGTCGTCCCTGGGGACTGTGAACAGGGTTTGTAATTGCACATGCACAGCCACAAAGCCTGGGAATCTGTCTCTCACATAGACAATGATAGATTAATCTTTGTCATCTTACAGGACCACTAAATGTGAGCGAGACCTTCCTCTCCTGTCTCTGGAATTAAATGAAAATACCCCTTTTTGGAATTAAGCACTAATAGTTGTCATAAATTTTAATCTCAAATTAATGTTACTATTTGGCCTTTCTGTGTTGCCAGGTGAAGGAAGACTGGAAGTACGTTGCAATGGTCATTGACAGGATCTTCCTTTGGATGTTCATTATTGTGTGTTTGCTGGGAACTGTTGGTCTCTTCCTCCCACCGTGGCTGGCAGGAATGATCTAAATACGGTCCCAGAAGGAAGAAAGTACTATTCCACTCTGTGGATTTTAGTTCACCTGGAAGGAGAGGAACAGAGGAAGCCCTTTGAATAATTCACTGTGTGTCTGCACTTGAGTTGCTCCAGAGCTCTCGGGGAATAATTTCCGAAGTCACATCATTTTGCCAAGACATTTTCATCTCCTCCATCTAATTTAGGGGAAAAGTTCATATTAAAGTCTGTACATAGCATGGTGGCATTCATTGGCATATACTCAGCAATGTAAGAACTTGAGCTTGTCCCTAAAACAGCACATAAAGGGGCTTTGCATCCACAATTAGCTCCAGTCGTCCTCAGAGGTCTCGCTGTGCCCTGCTTGTGATCTTGCCCTGTCCATCTGAAGTGGTTCAGGGCTGTGTCCCTCTGTATGAGTCATTTTATAAATAAAGTTCCAAATTTGGGTTACCTGTGCAGGATGTGGTCTGTGGTCAGCTGGTAAAGAAGGACAGACTGGAAAGGCTGAAATAATAGCTGGGGACCAACAGTGATCATTAGCACAGCAGATGCAGTTTTTATGACAGATTCTACTTTGTCCAATGTCCTTCAGAAGCTGTGGGGACGAGAGCTGAGTGAGGATCATGCAATTGGAGGGAGGATTTGGGGTTAAGACTGAGACGAAGATGGTAGCACTTAAGTGTACTTTCAGAGGAAATACCCTGGATCAAACTCATGGGGCAAAGGGTCACTCTAAGCTGTAAAACCCTTGGCCTTGGTGGGGAATGTACTTAGAGGTGGGGACACATCCAGGTGACTGCAGCTAGATGGGTTTGGAATGTCTCCAGAGTGGGAGACTCCACAACCTCCCCAGGCAGCCCATTCCAGTGCTCTGCCACCCTCAACTTAAAGAAGTTCTTCCTCATGTTTGAGTGAAACTTCTGTGTTTTAGTCTGTCCAGCTCAGTTTGGTACTTACACACCCACCATTCCCACTGTCAGGCTGGGTGCCAGCTGGGAACAGCACAGGAGCACACGGCCCAGCATCTCCCTGCTTACCTCAGAGGTCTCACAGGCAGAAGGGCTTAGGAACATTTTAGCACCATGTGCAAGCAAAGACAGACACAGTATAGAAATAGAGCTTCCCTCAGGACCTGCCATGACTCAGGGCCAGGCTGGCAGCTCCAGGGTTTGGGCTTCACCCAGCACCTCCCCAGCACCCCACAGCTGAGATCAGCACACATGGACTGTGGGGCCATGGTGAAATTCATTGCTGGGCAGCTCTGGCTAACCCTGAACACAGAGCAATGCACACCAGGAGGGACAGGCAGCTGCCTGCAGACCAGCACAGGTGGTCTTGGTGGAAGCCAGAGTCAGGTGAAGCCAGAGTGAGGTGAAACCCCAGGTAGGACGTGTATGACCCCTATGTGGCAGCCTGGCACGTGAGGCTTGCCCATGTCACATGGCTCAGTGAGCAGCAGAGAGCTGGTCAGGCTTGTGACAGCAATGCTGGAACCAAAACACTCTGGTTTAGAGACTTCTTTGAATTACAAGTTACTGCGCTCGGTCCGAAGAGCACAGGCATAAAATCAATGCAGTAATCAGCCCATGTGGCCTCATCTAAGAAGCTACAACTGACCTCCATGTTCACTGACTTAGCCAAGTGCTTAAAATCTGTTCAGCTCACAAAAAGCCAAAACCAGAGTAGCCGTGGTTTGGGTCAGTTCCACAAAGAGCTGTGCTGGCACAGCACAGGGAGGGAGGATGAGGGAGCCTGAGCTGCTGCTCCTTGTTGCTTTTCAGAATAAAGAGAGTCTCAGTCTTTGGAGATGCTAATTTATCCCTTTTCACAGTCAGTGAGTTTGCTTATGGCAATGAAAGGAAAACAAACAGTCGAACATCTTCAAGGTCTAGTGCATAAATGTACCAGCACAGCTGCAGTCCCTGTGCAGGGCTGTGAGTGGAGGGGACAGCAGGGCTGCCTCACGGTCTGTGTGACAGGCATGCTGGGCTCACGGGGGCAGCCTGAACCCTCTCCAGCACCTTTTCACATTTTGAGTGCACCAATAATCATGAAAATAGAAGATTTGTGACCCTGGGCATAGCTGGGGCAGAGGCATCATATCTCAGCAATGCCCATGACAGATGTTCAGAGCTCCCGCTGCCTCCTCCTCCTAAACTCATGAGGATTGCCAGCAACAGAGCAGGTGGGAGGCTTGGCTGTGCATGTACATTTTTAGCAATAAAACCACACGCAGTTTCCAAGCTAGGATGGAGTGAGCAGCAGCTCGAGTCTCTGCTCACATCTCCCAGCTAACACAGGCTTGGGCAGCAGTGGAGCGATGCCCAAAGCCAACCCACAGTGGGGACCCACAGAAGAGAGGGGGGCTGTACAGCAAGAGCTGCTGTTGGGCCCCTGAGAGCAGAAAGGAATGACCTGCAGGCAGCAGGAGAATGTATAAAGAGTTAAGGACAGATTAGGAGCCAAATGTTTAAGGTGGCATATTGGGAAATTCAGTAGGGACAGGCATAGTTACACAGCAAAGGGCCCATCTCAAATCTCCACCTTTCCTGCTAAAAGTTATTGCCAGTGCACACAGTGTGAACTGCAGTGTCTCAAGGGGAGCATGGCACTGTGACAGCAACAGAGCAGGACATGAATTTGCTGGCAGAATGGCCCTGCCATGCAGGAGGATGAGGAAAGAACTCCATTAGCACACCAAAAGTACCAGGTGTGATTAGAAGTGCTAAGGATGTGGTTGTGTCCCTCAGGAGTCAGTGCCACTGTGGGATCACAGAGTTCAGCAGGACAAGATGAAAAGATTGTTCAAGTTGGAAGGGACATCTGGAGATCATCCAGTCCAACACCCACTGCTAAGCAGGGTCGCCCTGAAACCAATTCCAAAGGTGTTACTGGTGTTTGGGGAGAAGCTGGGGTAAGGCAGGTCTCTGGCATGCCCTGCCTTGCTAATGTCAGAACATTTTTCATCCAGTGGTAGTTACATTTCTTCTCATGTTGCTTTAGTAGTTCCCCAGTTTAAAGTTCAAATAAATTCTTCTTTCTGCTTCTGACGTGCCTCCCTGTAAATTCTAAGGGGAGAAATTAGGAATCAACACTTACCACTCTTTCTTAGACAAGTTATTTCTTCTTGGAGGTTGTTTAGGAGGATGCTATTCCTCCATAGGATTCCATGATC
Organism: Campylorhamphus procurvoides; assembly: GCA_013396655.1. NCBI lineage: Eukaryota > Metazoa > Chordata > Aves > Passeriformes > Dendrocolaptidae > Campylorhamphus > Campylorhamphus procurvoides. Next base: position 1,097,445 of record WBMV01004063.1, read on the forward strand.
AGAAACCAGAATAAAACTGGGACATGAACCGGACTAGAACTGTAGAATAATGAATAATTCTGCTATTCCAAACCCATGAAACACAAAGAGAGGTTTTTAGCATATGAAAGACTTCAGGAAAATGCATGCAGCCAGACTGTTAGCATTTGTAATGTTCCCAGCTCAGAAATGATTCCCAGGACTTGACTGAACAAGCTGACATCAGAAGAGTGAGGAAGCAAGACTGGGATACAGCAGGAGATCTAAAGCTCTCTTGGAAGGGACCCAGAGGAAAGTAAATGGTTTTCGGGTTCCAGGGGTGCAAAGCTCAGCTCAGAGACCCTAAAGGCAACACAATCAGCAGATAGAAGTGCTGATCTTTTCTATTTGTGTAGAAGAGATTATATCCTCAGCCCGGTGTTCCATACTTTCCCTCCAGTACAGCTCCTTTGGGCATGAATGAAATAAAACTGACTGTAATAACCTCACTTACCATCATGGTTATGTTTTTCCCCACATGTTCTTTCTTCTTGGTTCCCTAATGCTCTCTTTGTCCAGATCATCTTTCCAGCCACAGAGGATGCAGGGTATTTTCTCTGCAGCTGGATGGTAGGATGATCTTGTAATCCCCTTTTCCCCAGTATTTTCAGGACTGTTCCCTGTCTCATTTGCCAATGAGCTAATCCACATAGCTTATAACATCTCCTTTTCTCTAGACGTTTTTCAAGAAACTGGGCTCAAGGAAATCCATTGGTGTAGAGACAGAAAGGCAGAGAGATGCAGGTGTGAGATGCAAGATTCACGTACAGTGCTAAGAAAAACAGCCCTGTAACAGCCCCACTTGGCTCTCCCCCACTGCAGTGATACCCACTTATGAGACCTTTCATCCCTACCAAGGATGTCTTTTTGTTTTCAGCCCTTTCAATCTGGTCCAGCCAAGCTGCTGAGCCCTGGAGAAAGCCTTTGCAGAGCTGCTTGTTAGCAGTGTTCATTGTATCTTACTCTTGATGCTTGACACTGATTTAATACCTTAAAACAATGCTTGTAGCAAAAATATCTGTCAGTGGAAGGTCCTCAGCCTCTGCCAGAATCCAGCTACACCAGGTGGGTCAAACTCTGCAGGAATAAAAATCTGAATTCATGGCAATTTAAGGACTGGAGGATAGAAGGTTTAAAGAAATCAAGAAATTATGTCACAGTACATATGGTATGAAAAAAAAAGTCTCTATGGCACAGATTACTTCAGGACAGTAATAAAAATGAGCAAATCAGTAAAAAGGATTTTTAATAAGGACTGAAGAGAAGGCAGGGAAACAGGCACTGATCTGCAAAGGAGAAAAAAAATAGCCTGAATGTGTGGGTTTTCACAAGAATATGTTAAATTTTTATAATTGAGAGCAAAGTCCCCACTAAGGAAAGACCTGCAAGAGAATTCTTTAAACTGCATTGCTAATGAATTAGACTGCTCTGAACTACAGTTTGCATTAAAAATTATGAACTGGGAGGGAAAAGTACAAAGCATGTGAAAGAACAGCACAGGAGGGAAAACAACAGGTTGTGTTCAGCAAAGAATGTGAGATATTGGTATTTGCAAAAGGCTGATTTCTGTACTCACTGACAGGAGGGAACTGCACTTTGGGCTGGGAGGGTCTCTCAGGCCTCCCTGCACTGTCACCTTTAGGGCTGCTGCGTTTCTCCAGCTGCTGAAATAACTTCTTTTTGGATTAGGACACTCTCAGTGCCTAAAATCTCCCAGGAGAAATGCTCCTTGGCTGAAGGAATTGGGTTACAAAGCACTGTGATATTACATGGACTAAATATCCGTGATTCCAAGTAAATAAAACCACTCATGGGACAAAGTTTAGGGAGATAAATGGACAAGTTGTTTGTGCAGGTTGTCTCTCTCCAAATCAATAGCACTTCTGGGACCCAATTTTGTTAAAGTCTGACCCTTCCTGTTGTATTTGAAATAACAAGACAAAAGCAAATGTCACTTGAAACTCTAACAAATGGATGAAATCCCCAGGCAGGCAGTGAGGGGCTGTGAATAACTTTCCAAAACAGTTGATAAAGAAACATAAAGGAGCTTTACCTCAACTCACCTGCAGTTACCAGCTCTGAGCAGGCAGAGCAGCAAATCCAGACCTGGGAATTTGGCTCCACTGGTTTAAGACAGAGAGGAAGCAGAACTATCTGCAAATGCAGATGTTTCTCACTGAGCTGCCCACCTTCCCCAGCTTGTGAGCATTTCATGGGAACAATTTTCAGTTCTGCTGTGCAGGTACCACTTTTGCCTCCTTGCCTTTCCTCCCCACTGCTTTCATCTGCCATTTATCACAGCTGTTGGGGTTCACATCCAGTGCTAAGTAGAGAACCCTTCTGAATCAACTTCATGCAGGTTTGGGTTGCTTTTCTTTTATTTATTTTGTTTGGGGCTTTTTTGTTTGTTTGTTTAGTTGGTTTGGTTTGATTTTTTTCCCCCAGAATAGTGAAAACAGAATTCTAAAGCTCTTTGACCTGTATAAACACAAACACCTGCAACTCCACAGTAGCTATTTACGGTGTCCCAGTGAATGTGCCTCTTCAAACACTGTGTTCCTGATGTGCTGGAACCTTCAGCTTCTCTGACCTCTCCTTTTTCTTCTTTCTGGTGCTTTGTCTGCAACAACACTTCATCTGAGCTACAAAGATTTCTATTTTATATGTCAAGGAAACTCTTGAAAGCTCCAAAGTGAACAGAAATGTTACTTCTATCAGAATGTATCCTTCTATGAATTTTCCTACATTTTCCAAAGGGAATGTCTGTCATATTCAAAACATTAATTCCTGGGAGTTTCTAGAGAATGAACACACATAAAGCCAGGGACTAGTTTAAATACTTGCAGGATGCAGCAATCATATCTTATGTGAATTTTCTTGTAGGGTGGCTCCTCTACAAGTCTGATACATTCCAATGTTCCTTTAGCAGAACTTAGTTCTATAGGACTTTTCCATAGGGACAATAAGAAAAAAATATTTGGAATCCTTGTCTGCAAAACACTATTTTCTTAAAGTAAGCCTCTTTCTCTTTGGTATTGATGTGACAACCTACCTTCTAAATATGATGTATTTGCTGTTAAGTTTTCCAAGGCTGGCTAAAGCTGTATAAACACCCAGCTGCCAGGCTGCATGTGGAAGTTACACACCCAGACTAAGTGCACAGAAATATGCATGATGCTCCATTTTTTACCTCTTTACAGCTTTGAAAAATATCTACTGATAATTTTTGTGTCAGTCTGCTTTAGCAAAAAAATTGAAATATTTTGTTGCTGCAGGTTTAAATCAGAGTTCAGGAAGGATTGTTCCTGAAGCAGGGCCAGGGTACAAGCAGTGATCAAGCACAGCCTGAAGTAGTGATTGCAAAGGAGGTACATATTTATCAGTGTCTGCAAGGTTTGTTGTAGACATAACTCAGATAATGGCAGGGAAAGAGGATGTAACATGACAATTACCTCCATGTCATATGGGTAAAAGCCAGGCTCAGAGCCATTCAATATTCTACCTGATAAAATGTAAAGTAGCTACTCAGACTGCAGGAGGCAGAGATGGAAAAGGCTCCTCTCAGCACTGAGCTGTGCTCTGACTCATATAAGGCTTTGCTTGAGTTACCAAACCCCAGTGAAGGAGGCTGGACAGTGGTGGGGTTTGTCACATCACGGGAAGGTTGTCACCTTGGCTGTGATGCTTATATACATGACACCCCTGCAAGGAAGCCACCAGCATTCTGCCAAAAGCTGAAACAGGCAAAATGATGCTAGACTTTGTTACCTCATCAAGCAACAGAAAATTCAGCTTTTCTCCAGTGGATTCGCATCTTTGGGCACGAGGTGCTGTTTTAATCTGTGCTGGGGATGCAGAATAACAGCTGACAAAAATAAACCACAAGCAGACAAATGGGCAGAAATTATCTGTTATTTCTGAGCATTTAAATACAGTATTTGTTTTTCCTATAAGTCTGTCAGCCTCCATCTCCACCTGTGCCTTTGTCTTGCTGTGGGATATGCAATGGGGGTGTCCAGTGCTGAGAATCAGCTCACTCAAACACAGGCCGGTTGGATGGCTGTAGTGTTTGATTGACTTGTCCATACAGAAATGATGGGGCATTAAAAAAACATAAACAACACATTTGGTATTCAGGTTGCTGCTTGTTTTGGAGTGCGTGGAGTCTTCATCCAGAGATTTCCAGAGTAAAGCAATGTCTTCATCTGCCTCCACATCAGCCATCAGGGGACGAAATCTGTGTGTGGAAAGGATGAGGCCACTGAATAAATGAATAAATAAGGGTCAAGGCCTGAGAAGGAATGGCACAGAATTAATCCTTTTCCCCTGAAAATCTTTTGTTCCGTGCCAGTGAATTTCTTCATTGCCCAGGTCTTTGCAGCATTGAGCCTTCATGAAATATGTGTGTAGGAGATGAGGTATTGTTCCTCTCTAACCACCATGGGAACATTGCTGGGGACATTAAGAGCTGCAGATACCCTCATGATCACTCCACCTGCTCAACTACTGCTGCAGTTATGTGTTAATCCATGAAGGATGGCTGAGCAGCAGTCACTGGAACTGCCTTTTATCCATATGGATCGCACTGAATCACCCTGATTGTTTTGCAGAGGAGGCTCTTGCAGGATTGATGGTGCCTGAAGGATGAGCAAAGGTCTCTGCCTGACTCAACAGAAGTAACCAGAGACCAGCCATAAAATCATAACTTTTGTACTGAGACAGTCAGGACTTACCTCTTCTACCTGTCCCATAACATCCAGAGACATCACAGCCACCTGGATATCCAGACTGCCCAGGCTGCCCTCTGGCACCAGGGAAACCTGGAGGACCAGCATTCCCAGGGGAGCCCTTCGGACCTGGTTTCCCCAGCACAACTTCTCCTGGTGGGCCTGAAGAAGGAGAAGCACTGTAAGCTCTAGCACATCTACTTCAGCTGCTTCAATGTAATACCTGTTCTGTATTTTCCTCCATCTTACATGGCAGTTAATTTTCTGAGTGTTGCTTTCTCATTTTGGTGGACAAATAGGACCTGTCAGTTGGAAAACCTGTTCTGACTCCAAATAACTAGAGGGCTTATTCTTGTCCTCAAGGGTGCCCAGGTTGGCTGAAAATGAGAATCCAAAGTCCACTACATGCCAATGCAGAAAATCACCTTAACCCAAGGATTCATCCCAGAGTAATTGGTTTTTGTGTCTTTACACCTCAGTTATAAAAAATTAAATGAAGAAGAATGTTCGTGGCCACACTCCCTTGATAGTGTCTGGCTTGTTATGTCAGTGGCAAAGCTCCTGCTGATTCCAAGTACCAGGGATCAGGGCGGAGGAATACACCAAATCCTAACAGATTACTCACAAACCCTCTTGTTTCATGAGCTGAATTTTCAGAGTTTCTATCCCCCAAGCAACTGGACCTGCATGCAAAAAGGCTGCAATGCCACAACTCTCTCAGTTTGTCTCAGGTCCTTAAAATACACCATAACCTGGGAATGGGTGCCAGAAGAAACTGCCTGGAGTAATCTTTTGCTTTTTAGCAGAGAGAAACCATCCAAGATGCTGCCAGCAGTGCTCTGGTGGGAAGGACAGTCCACCCCACCACAGTGGTCCTGCAGGTGGATAATGCTTTGTATGTGAGAACTAGTGTGCATCAGATGGCCCTGCTGGGTCAGTACAAAGAAGTTGTATTCACTCTACCTGTTCTGCCTCTGGGTCCTTGGCTCCCTTCCTCACTGGCTCCAGACATCCCTTTTTCTCCTTTGGGACCTGGGGCACCTATTCACAGAGAAGAGGAAAGTGTTGCTTCACTGCATTTCGAGTTTCACCCTGATTTGATGCTCCTGCAGTCTCCCCACATGACGAAGTGGAGTCACAGCCCTTGGCAGCACTGAGAAACATCCATTTCCTTTAATTCAGTCTGGGCACCTACTCTTTTGCTGTGACCAACAGGGCACTGACTTCTTTGATCCAATTAGCATTGATTTGCAGCCTGATATGGGTGGAAATGAACTTTTTTCACAGAGAAATTCACAGTGATAGTGTTAGTGCATCAGCCTGAGGGTGAGGTCCACCTCTGTCTGATCCTCTGTGCTCTTCATGTGGATCAGACAGATGAAAACCTGAACCGTCTCTTTGTCCAAGTGCTGCTTAGTCAGGATTGCTATTTTTGTGTGAAATTAGTCTCAACCCAGTATATTTCAAAGAAACAGGTACATTTTGAAAAGATACGATTTTTCATTGCTTTAAGATGAAAATACTTTGATCAGCTGTGCCCTTAAGATGGTTTTACAGTCAGATCCATCTTCTCCCATCTCCTGCTCAACAGGCTGGAAACATCTGCAGGGTGATACTCCCTTTTCTCTGAAGTGACACTTTGATAAGCTCTGCAGATACCTGGTAAGGCTGACTAGTGTAGAAATAAGGAGCTAAGCAGAACATTTCTAATTACTCAGAGGTGTTAGGACACTGCTGAAACCAGTGTTTTTCATTTTATTTTGACAGATGATTACTTGAGCCACTGCCAAATATTGCCTGCGAATCCAAGTAAAACATCTTCCCACCATTCACTCATTCATGTGCAGTAACTGATGCCACTTCCGAGATTACATTAATCTATTTCTTTAGTCATGTGTGAGCCTTTCTTTGTTGAAACTACTGCTCCAGAAACCCACTTCCACTCTCAGTATTGCTACAGCTGCCTCATGCCTTCCATCAGTGGTTTCCAGCACTCCTCATTTCTGTCCAAAGGAGATCTGTTCCATCACCACATGCTCACCCAAATGGCTGTTTCCTTTGCCTTTCTGCAGGGAAAGCCACCTGCCCTCTAAACTTAAATTCTTCAACTCCCCAAACCTACACTGGCCTTCCTCTCCATGCAGAGATTGAAAAAAAGAGTGGGCTGCATCTGATTTCTCTCTGCCCTTTGAGATAATCACTTGGATGTCTCCTCCGAGAATTGAGAAGTGCAAAAAGAAAACAGTGATAATATCATGGATTATCTTTAGAGTACTGCTCGAGGCACTGAAATGTTTAATTAAAGTAGCAAAGATACAGCAAAAAATGTTTACAAATGCTTCTGTCCATACCTCTCTCTCCTGGATACCCATCTTTGCCTGGTCGTCCAGGGATGCCGTTTTCTCCTCTTTCTCCATTGCTCCCAGGGGGCCCTGGAGGACCTGGTGGTCCTGGTTCTCCTGGTTTTAACCTTTCTTCCCAAATGGGAACTGGTTTCCTTGCATGTTCATGAATGAATGAGTCAAATTTCAAAACATGGGCTGAGAAGGCAAGACAGAAAATAAAACATTTCCTTGGCTGGGAAATTCAGAAGAGAGATAAAAATCAAAGGATGTTGTCTAAAAAGGTATTTAAAATTATCAGCTAGTGCTAAACAGCTGTCAGTCCAAACTGAGAAAGCCAGAAGGTGAAGATGGGCAGCTGAGTCATGACTTTACTGCCTGACCTTGGACTAATCACAGTTTCTCTTTGCACATCACAGCACAGGAGCTTTATAAAAAAAGCCTCGTCTCAAGGGAAATCAGTACATATCACCAAAAGAATACTTTCTTTCAAATTAGTTTCAAGCTTTTCCTTTTCATAAATAAAGGAGCCTCTGCAAAATGCCAAAGGATTTTGCAAATAAATATTTCACAGGTCTCTGTGCTAATGCCACCCAATAAAGCAACACAGCACTTAGAGCCTGCGATGGGACATTTGATGGAGGAGCTCCTGGGGTCACTTACAGCTTCACACTATCTCTCCTTTGGTTTTTCCACTACTGGAGAGTCATAAAACCATGGAATGACAGAATGGTTTGGGTTGGAAGGAACTTTAAAGCCCATCTCATCCCACCACCTGCCATGGGCAGGGACACCTTCCACTAGCCCAGGTTGCTCCAAGCCCCATCCAACCTGGCCTGGGACACTTCCAGGGATGGGGCAGCCACAGCTTCTCTGGGCAAGCTGTGCCAGGGCCTGCCCACCCTCACAGGGAAGAATTTCTCCTTAATATCTAAAATAAGCCTACTTCCTAGCAGCTTAAAGCCATTCCTCCACGTCCTGTCACTACATAAATACGCTCAGGAGCTGGGCTGGTTTTATACTCACTCTGAATCATCCGCTCACAAGCCTGGCTAACAAGCTGGTAAATTGTGGCCAAGGACTGTGGTTCCCCCTGAAATGAAGCATTTTTTTAAATTAAGAACAAAAAGGAAGTATTAATATCTTTTTAAAAGGATCGATACCATAATGTATGATAGCTTTCTGGCCATTCATTTTCTCAGCTTGAGTTTCAGAGATATTAATTACTGTGAAATGCAGCTCTATTTATTTATCACAAGGCTCTGAAACCAGAAAATTGAAATTGGAAACATCAATAATTGCTTTTCTCCTGCACATCAAAAAGCCCAGACCGAATCTAAATAATTATCGAGGCTACCAAAAAAGGGAGAGCAAATTTCACCCTCAAATTTTATCAAAATAGATGCTCAGTCTATAACTCAGTGTTCTGTGATATGTAAAACATTTGGTATGATCAGATATTACAACGCCCTATCTTTGACTTTATCTTTTATGAATATTGATTCTTACTGTATTCTGAATAAATCATGTGAGGGGTCCTTCAGAAAGTTTTAGTGAAGCAAAGAAAAGTGATAAAAATGCAAAAACCTGATGGACCCTGTGAAAATTCAAACCTAACGCACCATGTACTTCCAGAAACATTTATAAAACATACATGTCTGGCTGGATCACAGTGAAGATTACCCAGACTTTAAAATCTGCCCTGCACAACATCCAAGGGAGGGGGAAATGGAAAGTTCCACTGGACAAAAAAAAAAAATATAGAGAAGGAAAAGCTGCTGGGATTTGAAGGAAAATGCTGTTAAAAATTATAATACTGAGGCATTAACTTGAGACAAAAGCACCTCAGCCCTGTTTGAAGCCTAATTTTCCTAAGTCAGGCTTGGCAACGAGTCTCAGACTCTTAGAAAGTCATGGTGTTTCTATTTAACCAAAAATCAGGATAAGAAAAACAACTTTTCCCAACCAACCAACCTTCCAAGGCAGTGTGGATGTCCTGACCTCTGAGGTTCTGTGCTGGGGCACAGCTGACAATTATTACAAACGAGGCCTCTCATGCAATACTTTGAAACAGAACAATTCGGCGAAGCCAAGCGGGTTTGTTTTTCCCTTCACAGCAAAGAATGGATTTTCAGTTGACATTTCTGCTTCATTACTATAAATGATACTTCAGGAGCTCCTGACTGCTGTGGGATTATTTATATCTCACCAGCACAGCCCGTGCAGGTGAAGGGGAAGGCAACAAGGAGCAGGTACATGAAGTTACTCAGCACTAGAGAGATTTGGCTCTTATTTGTAAGCAAAGGTTGCAAATCAGGTTACCACATCCACTCTTTTGAGTGTAGGACACAGTGACAGTGTTACCCGGCACCAGAAAAAACTCACTTTCTCTCCTCTTTCTCCTTTTGGACCTGGCAGCCCCTAGATGGAGAAAAAAATAAAAAATAAAGTCTAGGAAAAGGAAGAGAAGAAAAAAAAACCCAAAATAAATGGGAATGTGGGTTACATCAGTGAGACACGGAGCACAAAGTCTGTTTCTCAAAGTCTTGTTGTTTCCTTGATTTCATGACAGCGACTGAAAGAGCTTTAAGTTCATAGCAATATTTTGTTTTCTTTTTAAAGAAAACTAAGCAGTAACTGGAGCAGTGGCATAAGCACCACCAACAGGAATGCAGGAATTTCTCAGATACAATCTTAGAATAGATTTCCCTGCAGGGAAGCCGGTTTTTGTCATCTGAGAAGAAATACCTGTGACATCTTGATCTGTGGTTGCACCTACAAGACCAACACTGGCTATACCAGCTCAGGTCTGACTCTCTTGCTTTATTCCAGAATCTTACACCACAAGTTCATTGGATGTAGCTTGTGAATCTACAGAGGGCGAAGGGAGGTGGGATTTGCTGAGTGCTTTATCAACAGTTTCATAGCCTGGGTTTTGCATATACAGACACCTCCTTAAGAAGGAGGAGCGTGAATTTAAACTATTCTTCAGGCTCTGAGGGAGACCTGCTGTGGGGACAGCTTCCTACCACTCAATATTCCATGTCTTGGCCTTCTTTGAGACCCAAAAGCAGAAACTTACTGTTGGCCCAACATCACCTGGAGGTCCCTTCTCGCCACTGCTGCCTCGGGTGCCTGTTGCTCCTTGGAAACCCTGCAGGCATTAGAGATTAAAAATCCAGTTATTCCTTTTCTTTTTTTTTTTCTGTTCAAGGAGCTGCAGGGACACCAGCAGTAGGAGTTTAGAGGACTCCAGCAAGGGCACTGTAGCCTTAAGTTTCCTGTCAGTACCTCATCCAGCCATGAGCCCAATGTTAAGAGGATATTGTGTGTGAGTCATGTTCACATCATTTCCTATTACTGTCTCAATTATGGCCAAGCAAGCAAAGCTGAGTTTTACCAACAAACTGCAATGTAGTTTATACCCTACAGGCTTTAGATCCTTCATTATATATTCAGATTTAGACATAGCCTAGAGCACAATCCTTTTCTCCAGCCTCCCAATACCATGTGGTTGTTTTCTTTTTCCTTTAAGACCTGTGTTGGCCTCTAGTACTTTAGAACAGTAACAGCAGCTTAGAGAGTGGGAAGTGCTATCTCTGGTCATCTCTTTTTCAAGTTTCTGTGTCATTTAGAGCTATAAAGGGGAAAAAAATAAGCCAAAACCAACTAGCAAAATTACCTTCTTTTATAATTTTCCATCTATTATGTTTAAGCTCAGTAGAGATTAGCAACTCTTCTGAACAGTGAAAATAAAAGAAGTCTTCAAGGCAGCACCAGAACAGCTTTCAGAGCCTGCTCTGAAGGCTACAGTGATTTCCTGGTTTAGAAAGCTGAGGTTCAACCCTGCCAGTTTCACATATTCCCAGAATGAGCAAGTCAAAGTTATGAGCTGAACTCAGCCTTAGCTCCCATAAATAACTTAGCACAACTACTGCCAAATTCCTTATCATTCAGTGGTGAGACTCAGCTGGGAGTGTCAGCTGTGAGAATCGGGCCCACCATCCATCAACTAAAACCAAATTTGGTTCAATTTCTTGTGTAAAATGTACCTGTGGTGTCTTCAAATTAGCAGATGTAAATCAACAGATTTTAAGGTTCCACTACCTTGGGCACAGAGTGCAATACAGTGATCTACATCCAGCCCTGGCAGCAGGTATTGGCAATGGTGTGGGGAGTGAACCTTTCACACCTGCCTGCATCCCCCCCAGTTCCTGCTGCTTTCAGTCTAACAAGCCAAATTGCCTCAAACTCAACCACCAGCTGGAAAACAGTAGCATCAGGAAAGCAAAAATAGCAGAACAAGCATCTCCTTGTTGGGATGAAGCTTCCTCAGGACTTGCTAGAAGAAGCCAAGGTTTTTCTTCTTACACACAGAGAGGGGAAGTCGTCACCTGCACAACATGCCAGATGTCCCCATGGTGCCCCAAGAAGGGTTTTTGCCTTGACACTTCCAGGTGAAACCACAAGATTCTGCTGAGGAAGAGATTCTGGCATGCATCACTCATAATGAGTACTTACCCTTGGTCCAGGAGGTCCTGGAGGCCCAGCTGTGCCTTCTAGTCCCCTCACCCCCTGCAAAGCCAAATCCAGTCGTTTTACTAATGAAAGAATTCTAACAGACCTCATAAGCAGTGAGATGGTTTTTCCATATGCTGCTTTGAACAGGAACTTGCTAAGAATGGGTAAAAGATACATTTGTCAAACAGCAAGAAGGGTGGCACCTGCTCAAATTTGGCCAAATTTTCCCAATTCCTCTGGCTTTGTGACCATTCACTTCTGCACTCAGTGCATTAGGAGAGCTGGATGTTTGCGGTCTTTGCTGGTACATTCACAGCAGATTTTTAGGCATCCATGCACAAATACTCAGAGATGAGGTAATTTACCTTTGCACCTTGAAGTCCATCCCTGCCTGGAGCTCCCTGCACACCAGGAATGCCCTGTAAATCAGAATGGCTGGGTAAAGTTGGCATCTGATTATCATCCCCCTAATTCGCCTTGTAACATGGACACAAGAAAAAGATGGTAAAAACAAACAGTTGTTCTTTAAACAGAGCAAGGGCTGTTTCCCAGCTTTAATTCCATTATATCTGGCTTTCAGATGGGTCTATCTTATTACACCAATTGACTCAATTTCCCTTGGGAAAGTGATGAGATTCCAAACTGAAAGACAGTTCCCAAGCAAACAACAGCAACAATACTATGGCTTTTCAGTCTTGTTTAAAGTAGTTACTGGGACAAAAGGGCAAATCTTTGGGACAAACAGAAGAAATGGTGTCTTTCATTACCTGCATGCCAGGACTTCCAGTGTCTCCTTTCTCTCCCTTAATTCCTGGTGGTCCCTTGGATTAGAACAGAAGCATACAGTTGGGCATGTGGCAGCAGTGTTTTAGGCCAACATCATCCTGCTGCTCCACATCCATATTCCAGGTTGCTCCTGCTCCCTGCACTGTTCCAGGGTACTTTGCAGCCACAGCATGTTCACGGGGATTCTGCCATCCCAGACATGCATGCAGAAGCTACTCCCTGCCAAGCAATGATGATCATTGGAAAGAAAAGTGCCTGAATAGAATATCCAGAATTGGAAGGGGCCCCACTGGGCTGTTTTCAATAAAAGTCCATTAGGGAGAGTCTGGACAAAAGCAGGCTTTGGCCAGCATGAGTAAGTGCAGGACCTTGTCAGCATAAAAAGCATTGATCGTCATCTCTCCCTAGTGCAGCTGTTCAGCTGTTGGTAAGGATGATGTAAACACACAGATCACAGTATTGAAACACCCATTTCTGAGACATGTTCTAACTGCAAAGAGCAAGTGATGAAAAAAAAAGGCAGTGGAAGAGATCACATACCACAGGACCCTGAACCGTGATTCCTTGGGAACCCGGAGAGCCTTGTTGGCCACTGGGACCTGCTGGTCCTACTTGTCCAGGGGGGCCTGGTTCACCCTAAAACCGAAGGCAAAAAAACAATCATAAGGAAAGGAAGGGGTTAGTGCCTGTTCTCCTCATGGGCTGCACTGCTGACCTGGTTCAGTATGAACCATCTACAGGATTCAAGGTGAAGTCAGGACAGTGAGGGGATCTCTAGTAACCTCAGCTGCCTTTGCCTTTTAGGTCCAAGGTTTTAGTTCATCTTTCATGGGAGCAGACAGCAAAGCTGCAGAGGGTGCTTTGCAGAACATGATTCACCTTCCCAAGCAGCAGGTCATTCTTGTTATTCAAAGTGGTCTGAGAACAATGGGAAATGTTCCTTAACCTGTGACTGAGATCTGCATCCATTCTCATTCCTTCCCCAGAATCTTTCCTCTCTAATCAGTGCTGCTTACCCAGATGTCATCCCAAAGGAAGCGACCAGTGGGCTACTCTGGCTCTGTCCCGTGTTGATCCATGAACACTTGCACCAAGGTTTGCTCCCATCCCCAGGACTCAGCTGTTCCTCAGGGCTTCTGAGGGTCCTCTGTGGTTCTCACTCTGCCTCGCTGCCCACAATGCTCTGCCCCAGAGCAGTACTAGTCTGTCTGGTCCAGAGTCTTGGCAGCCAGAACAAGCACAGCACAAAGACTGACCATTTTCCAGCCCGGCTGCTCTCAGAGGACATTCCTGACCACGTACATTGCATTAATTCATCACAATTGGGCTCATCAGCTCTATTTCCAAAGCTCAACTGAGCATTTAATTAATAGTAAGTGATCCCATCCTTCTCAGTGTGTCAGTAAGGCTCTGTGTGGGCTCAGCTTGGTGCAGTGAGAGAGTCCCCAAGCCTAAGGAGTCCAGCTCAGACCAGGAATGAACACCCAGCTGCACTAACATGGGGTCTGCACTCCTGCCTCCCACACAGCCTGAAGCACACACAGCCAGCAGAAGTGCTGAGTATTAGGACTCACCTTGGGTCCTGGCTCCCCCTGCTCCCCCTGAGGTCCTCTCCTCCCAGGGCTGCCCTGCCAGTGGAACACAAAGAACATCATCATATTTATTGTACTGTAGCCAGGAGCCCAGGGGCAGAACTTTGTGCAACTTGCTATGCACAGTGAAAGGTGTTTCCTGCCCCACAGAGGTCACAGCAAATAGAGACAAGAAGAAAATAAATCAAGGCACCCAGGAAATGTGGAAAAGGGAAGGAGAAAGGAACAGCACAGCCCCTCAGTGCCCAGCAGTGGGAACTCTGCATTCACCTCCAGCAGGGAGAGATGAAGTTTCAACCTTTTCAACCTCCCTCCAATTCCCCAAGTGAATCCATGCTGAAACAACATCCCATATGGACATGGGAACACATGAGAAGAAAAAGAAGGGGTGCTCACACCTACATCCCTTTGGGACTCTGTTAGGGTTTATACTGTGATCCCAAGAGCAGAGACAGGTGCTGAGATCAGGGACAGCAACAAGTTCTGGGAGACCCGGCTTAGTTCTGCCTAACTGCTGGGTGGGGAGAACAAACCAACCTTCTGGCATGAACAAATAATGTGTGAATTTTTGACATCTGAATCTGAAAGTTGCTACTCTTGAATCTAAAAAATACACTGGATTTGAACTGAGAAGCACAGGCAGGGACCTTTGGGAAAGGTGCTTTCAGAAGTGCCCAGAAACTCATTTCATAAGTCAGCTGGATCTGGTCAAACCCACTCATTAAGGACTGCTATGAATACAAGGTGGGACATAGTCTTGCTAACTGGAGTTTTAAAAATAGCAATGAGTGCTGTTGTAACTGCAGCAAATTACCAGGGGTTTAGTGGTGTGAGGATAAGGTTATGTGTCAAAACCTGATCTCCTCTAATGCTTTAAAGAGTCCTGCTCTTTAACGAGTTCTCTGTGGAGGTGCTTAAACCACAGGGCAATGCAAGTGGTAATTATGCACTTAGGATACTGGAGCAAAGCATGACAGTGGAGTGTGCTGTTAATTAAACTTCCACCAGAATCAGTAAGTAATTACTCTGCAATGAGGAGCTGTTCCTTGCATGAAACTGAACTCACAGATAAACCACAGGGCAATGCAGGAGGTGATCTGAGACCTTTTCACTTGAGAAAGGAGGAAAATGTTTTTTTAATGATTATTTTCCATGAGAAAGTGGTTGAGAGTGGTTGAACTGAGGTGCTCTGGACCAACTGTCTGTTAGGTCACGGCTGTTTTGTGTAAATAAAATGTTTTTCCCCAAACTTTCAAAATGCAAATTTTTTGATAACTGCTTCCTAGTATTTAACTGGAATATTTTCTCCTGCGATTTAAGCCCATGGTGATTCTCCTGCATCCATAATGGATACAGCAGAATATTGTGCTTGCCCTTTATCCCTGAGCATATTGCATATGTAATGACTGTTTTCTTTCCCCCCTCATTTCCTCAGGGTTTTCTTGCAAGTGACATTCACTGAAAGGAAAGAGAGCTTTGGGGACAGACAGGATTGCAAAGCCTCCCCTTTCTCTTTACACTGCCCACCCACACAGGCACCTGTAAAACTCCAATTTAACACAGTATCCAGATAGGAAGGTTTCTGCAGTGGGTTGTTTTGTTTTGTGTGTTTTGTTTGTTTGTTTTTAACTTTGTTGTTGTTGGTTTTGGTTGTTTTTAAAATTTACGGAGTTTCAGAGCCTCTAATCCATGAAATCTCTACAGACACTGAGGGCGACCTGCCCTCCTCTCGTAAGAGGATTAATGTGGTACCAGGAACTGCTCAGCCTGTTCCCAATGCAGCTGTTGCATTGCCAACTCACTGTCTCCCCCTTTCATCAGCATCTGAAGGGCAGCTCTCAGACTTGCCCTGGGACGAGTAGGACCTCAAAGCTCTCCAAGGATGAGAGGAAATGACATCGAGTTGTACCAGGAGAGGTTCAGCTTAGATACCAGGGTAAATTTCTTCACCTAAAGGGTTGTCAAGCACCAGCACAGGCTGCTCCGGGCAGGGGTGGAGTCACCATCCCTGCAGGGATTTAAAAGATGTGTAGATGTGGCACTGGGGGACGAGGTTAATGGTGGGCTTGGCAGTGCTGGGTTAATGGGTGGAGTCAATGATCTTAAGGATATTTTCCAACCTGACTGATTCTGTGATTCTAAAGCTTCAGAGAACCCCAGGAGCATTTTCCTCATGCCCATAATGCCCAAAACCCACAAACCAACAGCAGTCCATGCAATATTCTGCATGAAAGGGTGAACTCACAGGGGGCCCTGGAGGTCCTGGCAAGCCTGGGCGGCCAGAAGTACAAGAGCAGGCAGGAGCCAAGGTAGGGCAGGTCTCCTCATCCCTCTGAAATGAAATCAAACAAAGGGTCACCAGCAGCTGCATAGGAAGAGCAGGACAGATCAGAAGTAATGTAGTCAGTGTTTCAAAATTCAGTCTTTCAGTTGAAGAAAAGCGGATTTTTTTTTCTACTCCACTGAGATTTTTGTGAGCAATCAAGTGCTTTATTTTTCTGTTGAATAACAAGTTAAGACAAAAAAAACCACATGAACCATCCATGCCTGTAATGTGCAAAACGTATCCTGGAAGATAATTTTCTCCATGCTATGTATTTATGCACTCCATAAAGCAGCTTTCTGTTTTGAGAAGAAAAGTGAAAGGAAGAGGGGGGGATGTTGAGCCTCAGGGCTGAGGTGGCAGCAAAGCTGTAGGACTGTCAGGGCTGCTGTCACGATGAGGTCATGCCAGGAGGGACAGACACTGCACCAGGGTTTGAAGTTTTCTTTCTTTTCCAAGCAAACATAGTTTTGTTTATTTCACCAAGAATCACACTGATTTAATACCCAAGAGAAGAGGGGAAAAGAATTGCTTTCCCTCTTCAGTCTGTCAAAGTCATTCACTGTGTCACTTCAGTGCCATGGACTTGTTCCATCACCCCCAGTTTCATGTCCATAAGCTGAGTGGTCCCTCTTGTCTTACCAGTGCAGGGAGATCACAACATCTGTCTTCCTCTGCCCCTGTGCTGCTGCACAAGATCTTCAAAGACTGCAGCTGGAACTGGGTAAAAAGAGAGTTTGATAAGAAAGCACCACTGGCACCCACCATCCATCACCAGATCTCATGATGTTCAAGTGATAAAAACAATCCTCAGTGATGATTTGCCAGGACTCTTCCAACTATAATTTTGCCCCCCCAAAAAGCCACAATGTGAAAAGTACTCCCAGATATTGAGTGTTCCCCAAGCCCTCAGGTCCCTCTCTTGTTAATCAAGTCAAGAAGCAGCTTCACGCCAGCAAAGCCAAGTCTCCAGTTTACTCACAGTCCTGCAGTAGCAGCAGGTTCTCCAGTAATTTGGCTTCAGCATCACCAAAATGTGAAAGCAGACTTTGATTTACTCTCCTTGGGGGCATGGAGATAAGAGTAAACGTGGCAGCAGCATTTCCCAGGACAGATGTGATTTCCTCCCAAGAAACCCCAGCTGGTCTCTCTCACTGCATCCCTAACAACCAACACATCTTCCTGTTCTTACTAAGAAAGGAGCTCACACTGCACAAAGCCAAACAAAATAACGAGGCAGAGATTATTTTTTCTTTTGTTTACACCAATTCTCATGCTTTTTTTTTTCTTTCACTCCATGCATTTAACACTGAGCGAGCTGTACAGCCCAGGGTGGGTGACAGGCAGCGTACAGATATAGATGAGCCCCATATATCAAGTGACATTTAAAGACATCTTAAATTAAATGAGGTTCCATGATAACCAGTAATGAGACACTCTGTCTTCTCAAGGGCAGCAGAGCTGTGGAAGATGTGAAACATTGCTGGGCTTGAAAGGCAATGGGAGTAGGGACAGCACAAAGCTGTTCATTACTGGGCCAGACCTGTCTAGCTAAGCTGCTGGCAGGGAGAATTTGGGAGGGATGAGGAAAGCACAGATTCCTGCCTTCTTTGCCACAGGCTTGTGATCAAACCGCTGCAGAATTTATTTAGGAAATAGATAAATACTTATTGAATACTACTGTTCCCTGATTTGTTACAGAGCAGACCCCATAGTTTATAGGCATTTCCAATGTCCTCTTTTTTCTGGTCTATCCCAGACCTCTGCTTCTGTCTTTGCAGCTGGGAAGGCACATGGGGCAAACTGTCTTTACTGAGCTGCTTTGAGGCAAGGGGAGTTATAAATCACCTGATGAGCTGTTTTCCCATGGACTTTCAGATCTAAAAGTGGAGCCAAAGAGTAAAAGCT
Source organism: Campylorhamphus procurvoides (assembly GCA_013396655.1). Taxonomy (NCBI): domain Eukaryota; kingdom Metazoa; phylum Chordata; class Aves; order Passeriformes; family Dendrocolaptidae; genus Campylorhamphus; species Campylorhamphus procurvoides. The sequence goes on from WBMV01004063.1 coordinate 1,115,662, forward strand.
TCACATCAGTGGTGAATGATTTTCTATAGCCCCAGTGGCACACTGTGAGTGATGAACTTGCCATTGATTGTGCACATAATTAACACTGCTGGTTTGGGGAATAAGTATGGAACAGACTGCCAGGAGAAGGCATACACGGGTGTTTTTCCTTGAGGACTGTGCCCTGGGCTGTCACAGAGCGGGGCACTGAGTCCACCCATTCCCTGATCCTTTCCCCTGGCAGGGAGCAGCTCCCTGCAGTGCTGTGTGGTGCAGTAAGGACATCCCCGCAGGCTGGCACGCACTGTTTGGGTTGGGTTTTTTTCCAAATAGCAACTGATAAAGAGCCTCTATACCGAAGACTGTTTTCCTGTCATTTGCATGCAGGTAGGCAAGTCCAAACACACTGGAGACTGAGGCACATCCAGCCCTGCTGCCTTCAGCCACCAGCACTTCCCAACATCACTCCACGGGGGGCTGATATGCACAACCTTCCCTTGCACAAGCAATTCCCAAACCCTTCTGTCTGTTCAGCATCTCAGTGCAGGAGCTGTGCTTTCCCTGTCCCCAGAGGATGCTGCCAGCAGAAGGCACCTCTGGGACACGCTCATGCTGCTCCCCAAACCCACGCAGGAGGCGGGAGGGACAAACACACTCTCCTAGTGCTGGGAAAGCTGTGAAAATCACAGGGATCAGCAGGATCAGGGCACGGCTGTGCATCACAGCAGTGCTGGGAGGCATTCAGAGTGGGACTGCTGTGAGATGGCACTCCTGTCCATGTGCCCACCCCAGCCAGATCCTGCAGCACACACCCTTGGGACTCACCGGCACAGACCCGCTCCTGGGCCCTCTGGTCCTTGTCACTTTGCCCAGCATGGTGAAGCCAGCGGTGGAGATGCTGCCGATGGTGTTGACGGGTTTCTCTGCTATTTTCTTACAGTCCAGATAGAGTTTGATCTTGAAGTGGCTCACGGCCACGTGCACCTGGGCAGCAGGTGGAAAAAGGTGTGTTGGAGCTCTGCGATGAGATGAGGGAGTCTCTTACAGACAGCAATGCCTTTTGCCCAGTTCCCAGAGTGCTGCTGGTACTACTGGTGTGATTTTAATGAGCGAATATTAAACATCTCAGTCTTCAGAACTAGCTGAATAATGACCCTGGCCACAGATACTGATGGAAAGTGCTTGCTGCTAATTTGGGTGCAATACCTTTGCTCGGAGGACCTAGACAGACAAAACCCCCACTTTGTTATGAGTGATTAAGTGGCTTTCTCACAAGGCTAGATTCTTTTTTTTTTCCTTTCTTCAAGCACTAAATGGTCACCAAAATCCAAAATTCTAAAAATATTTTTTGGGGGGTTTCATTTTTTCCTGGTAAGTAAGACCCAAAAAACACCTCAATTTTGGAGTTTCTGGGGAAAAAGCAAAGTAAACAATAGGTAGAAATCACATTTTGATCACAAGATAAACCTACATTCTTTACAATTACAAATTTCAGCATATCAAAGAGGTTTATCAGTTCCCTGGCAACTGGGAGGCAAAGCATTTGGATAATTACTCCTCACTTTGGACAATACTCATTGCTGGCATAACATCCCCAGACCAGGGTGAGATCATGAGCCACATTTCTCCCTCTCTTGATAAGGACCTTATGAAAGCTCCCATAGAATATCTTCTTCACTTCCTGCTGATCAAAGGAGACTTCTTGTAAATCAGCCTTGTAGTCATGATTGAAATATGTCAAGGATTTCTTACTGGCTACAGGGAACAAATAACAGCTTGGAATTAAAAGAGAAATTGATTTCATCCATATATACAATAGTAAATAATTAGGCTTAAACATAGTGGAAGATTTCATATGTTATCATGAAACACTTCTAGATGAAAGAAAACAATATGCAAAAACAAAGACTAGGTTACAAGTAGAATGACAATCAAAATATGCCTTTTAATTGCACTAGGCAATATTTTAAATGCGAGGTTGGCATTTGTTACTCAGCAACAGCAAAGCTTCCCAAAAAGCTGCTGCTGAGTAACAAAATCATTAAAATTTTCCAAGTGAATGCCACAGTGAGTTCTGCTGGTCACAAAATGTATGTAAATACCTGAATTTAATGTATTCAACAAGAAACCTTACGGTCAAGGTTAACTCCCAGGAGAGGCTGGAAGTCCTCGTCTGTTATCTGCCAGACGGCAAAGGGCTCCTTGGGGGTGTCGGGCAGGAGGCGCAGGAGGAAGCTGATGGTGTGCTCAGGTGGGATTGCAAAGAGATGGATGTCACTGGAATGAGACAAGCCGAGGAAACATCAGGGACTTAAGTCAACAGGCAACATCCTCCAAGCAGGGCATATTCTGCATGTTTTCTGGGCCTGGAAAAGCTTCACTCCAGAGAGCCGATCATGATACTCCTGGAAAGAGCCTGGACTCCATTTGTGCATCCCTCTCACGCTGTTGAAGTCTGTGTGAGTGATGAGCACTCATGGGCCTTCCCCTCATGCCTGGGGGATGCTCAGGCCAGTGTCAGTGTCAGTCCATCACTGCCAGAGCCGCCTTGGGGAATGCCAAGGCACAGCGAGTACAGCCTTAATACTTTCCAAAATAGAGCCCAACAGAGGTTTACAAAACATCCCTGACAGGTTCAAAAACATTCCCCCAGGACTCCTTTTAAGAAGAAGGAATGGTTGTCATATATCATGGGGTAAATTTTCAAAGCTTGGAAGAAAACTCTTGGTTTAGTGGTGGACCTGGCAGAGGTAGGTTAAGGGTTAGACTCAATGACCTTAGAGGTTTTATCTAACCTTAATGATTCTATTAGTCTAAATCAGTGTAAATACCCTTCAGGGATAAACATTGAGCCCACAGAAAACCCCCTTCCAGGTGCCCACATCTCAGCAGCAGTGAGAGGATACAGTGCGATTGAGGAAGGTCAAATTGGTTATGCCTGAAACATGTCTGTAATCTGAAACAGGACACATTTGCATGGGCATATACACAACTCATTAACCATCTTTTCAGGACTGAATCACAAATGATACAAGGTTTTTCTTTCTTTCTCAATATCTGAAGGAGTAATGTCCTTGGAAAGGCATCTATAACAGCTGAACAAAAGGATTTGCCCATCATTTTCCGAGTATTTAGACCAGAGTTCTCTGAATCTCCCTCACGCTGTTTATTCTGAGAAGCTTTGCTTCTTTAACTAAGATTAAGCAGAGCCAGCGCCTCAGTAATTAGACTTTAAACAAAGTAGCAATGAATGTCAGGAGTCAGATCACTCCTGATTCATAATCATAAAAACTGAATGAGGTCATGTGGCTGCCTGGCCTGCCTGGGACCCTGTGGAGATGCTTCATACGCAGCGAAATGGGGTCAAGTCACAACCCAGAGTCAGTGGTTATTCTCTCTCATCAATACAGCCCAAACTGCAGAAAGCAGCTATGAGAGTAATATTTTCTAAAGCAAAGATCTGTCTCCAAACCAGAGATGTTGGGAGAAGGGATTGAAAATGAAAATGTGACCTCAAACTGCCATCACTGAAGCGTAGGTGGCTGTGGACAGAATGCCTAAAGAATGGTGCAGTGTCCATACGTGACATGATCCTGATGTTCATCACAGCAACTAACACTGCTGGAGAAAGTGATTTTGTAGGAATGAAAGACATCACTGTGAAAATTTTTGGCTACACAAAACATAAAATATTTACTATTATGTCCCCTTAATTTCTGTGTGACATGTTCCAACTCATCTTGAGGAAAGTCAGAGGTTTATTTATAAATGCATTAAGTAAAAACCCTTTGACATCCTTTTCAGTCTACCAGTGCCTTGACTTAGCTCATAATCTTTATCTTTTTATTCTGAAGTTGCCACTGGGGCTGCATCATTCCTCCCCAAACCAGTGACCTTCCTTTCCTGTGCACATAGCAGATGTGTATGCATGAGACTGAGCCTGAAGATGACACCAGTCACAGCTCTGCTCCCACCTGGTCCTCTGGGTGAGCTGAATGTCTCTGAACAGGGTGAAGGTACGGGAACCACTGAATACGAAGGGTTCCATGGCTACGCCTTTAATGGAGGAATATTCCTTCTCTACCAAGCCAAAAACTTCCATCATGTCAAATCCTGGAGGGGACAATGAAAAACAGAAAAATCATGGATTAGACAAGAGTGCAGAAGAAGTGTGTCTGAAGAGCAGGGAGAATGAGCATGGAGAAGGCCATAGGTGTAAATGCATGGCAACACAACACCAGTGAGACTGTCCAAACTCGAGTGTACCCCCCAAGTGGCAGCCAGGGAAAATGAGTTTGTGTCTGCACTCTCTGTGCACGTTTGCTGTAATCTCTTCATCGTGGAGAAGAGTGGACTAAAGATGGAGACTTTCACAACTGTGTTTTCAAATCTTCAGAATGAAAAACAAATGATAAAGATGTTACTCCAACAATTTCTCCTTTTCAACTAGATGCAAAATATTATCCTCAAAAGACATGTGATCAGCCCAGTAATTGCTAGCAGGGAGGGAGAATTATTTCTGCTCTCAAATGCTTTACATACAAGATGCAGAAACTGAGGAAAGAACTTTAAAATATGAGCAGTTCCATTTCTGTCTATTTTCACCAGACACCCAGGGGTGACCTGCTCCGTGTGGATTACAGAGATTCTCCCCTGACACCTCTGACATCTCCTCCCTTGCTCGTGCAGCTTCATCTCTCTCTCCCACCTCATCATTAAAGCTCCAAGCAATTTTTTCATTTCAGTTTCCTGTTCAGTGAGACAAGATCTCACAATTTGGATTCTTTATTAGTTTATCTGAGCTTACAGCAGTCTGGGGGAAGGAGATGGTTCCTTCTTTAGTAAAAATGAAAGGGCTAATACTTCATTTCAATACAATGGTTTCAGTCCAGATTACCTCTTCACTGTTCACAATTTTCTGCAGTTTCTTGGCTTGAGTTTTTGTTTTGCCTGGGGGTTGGTCTAGGCTGCTTTTATTTTACTATTTTTTCATCTTCCAACAGTACTAGGGACTTTGCCAAAATAAATTACCTACTTGAGGGCCATTAATCTCTGATATGGAGCTTTTGGCACTGGAACTTCCTTTAAAAGGTGTAAGTGCAAAGACTGAAAAGAAGGCTTGAGTCACAATTACAAACATATTGCTATTTAATCACATTACTATCACAGAATCATGGAATCATAGGATGGCTTGGGTTGAAAGGGACCTTAAAGATCACTTCATTCCAACCCCCTGTGATGGGCAGGGATGCCACCCACTAGATCAGGTTGCTCCAAGCCCCATCCAGCCTGACCTTGAATGCTTTGAGTTGTTCCATCCATCTGCCATGAAATGGTTTCAGTGAGCTAAGGAAATGGGCTACTCCTGCCACCCTTGTCAAGGAGCAGAAGGAAAGGTCAGCACTGGTGGATTTATGATTTGACTGCTTTGGCTTCTGCACCCACAGGACAGGGCAGCAGTGCTGATAGTTCCTGGGCAGGGATGCACATCCCTGGGAGCTGTGAGGGTCAGGACTGGGAGCTGAGCAAAGACAAAGTGATTCAGCCACAGAATAACCAGAGCTGACACCCGGTGCCAGTTTTTCAGTTTCACCCATACCACAAAACTCTCTGGGAAGGAGGTGATACCAGTTTATAGGCAGAACTAATCACTTCCTAGGTAAGAAATTCTTACAGGGATGCCAACAGCATGAACAGCTGCTATGGCACAGACGGCAGAAATGGGAACTTGCTGCCCTAGCAAAGTCCATACAGCCTGGATGCAGAGAGCTCCTCGGGCATCTATCCTCCTCCAAAGGATGCAAAGGTGATCTTGAGGACAAACTGAAAGGTTTTGTGTTTGACAGACTGAGGAGCCTGTATGAGTTAGGAATTGAAATGCTCTTGACATTCAATTGCTGTTTGAAGCTTCACTTCCTTAAGGCTGGTGAAAATCCTGGCATTAAGCACTAACAGCCAAGAGCACGAGCTGGTGGAGCAGCAAGGAATACCAATTGAGGTACTGCAGAATATTCTTCTGCCTGAAAAAGGATATTTTCCACGTTTGGTTCTCACATTTCTCCCCTTTTCCTTGGGACTTTCCCCCTGTCCTCCCCACTCAGCTGTTGTGTATGTCCCCAAAATCAAGACCGGGCAGGGTTTTCAGCCAGACCTCAGCAGCACCAGGGCTTGATCTGCTACTGTACCTCGTACGGAGCCCTCGGCAGAGGTGATGGTGGGGCAGACTGTGAGAATAAAATAAAAGGGAAAAGCTGTTAGAGGCAAAAAAAAAAGACAGTAGGGGATTATGGAAGCAAAATGAACACAGTTCCTCTAGGCAAAGCAAAGGAAAAACACAGAAAAACTTAGAATGTTCTGCAGCTGAAATCAGAGCATGGATTTTAAACTTGTTTATATATATATATGGAGAAAGAGAGAATTTATGTTTATGCAAACATAAAAGTTGTTTCTTTTCCCAACACAAAAATAAAAACACTGTCTTTCATCATCAAACATCTTCGTGATCACTTTCTTTTGACTAACTCACCTGGCACCTTATGATATGAAATACAAGGGACTATCATGTTTGGCAAGTTTCTCTTTAAAAATAGACATCAAAGCACTTTATTTTTTTTTAACTGTGCTTCAGTGGTGTTGTAAAAGAAAGATATCTGCAGTTCTAAATTTTGTACCTGAAACTCAAAATACACACAGCAAAACTATATATCTCCACTCAAGAGCTTGCCTTTTGAATTTTTTAGGAAAACACAAAAAGTTTTGGCAAAGTTTTGCAGTTTGTCTTTCAGAAACTCCCTTGATGAGTCCCCTGAGATGCCACAGGACAGAAAGCAAATCCAGAGGAGCAGAGACTGGGAGGTGAAGCTGGAACATGAAGCATCAGGGCACTCTGTTTGAAAGGCTCAGGTAAGTGGATGCTTTAGAAAACAGCTCACGAATGCTACTTTCAATTATCTGCTGCCATGTAAATCCCAGGCCATGGATGCCAGATGGAGCAGGGACAAAGGGAATGCTTGACGCAAAATGAGAAATGTCCCTGAAAATCAAGGACACTTGACAAGATTGGCTGTTTCACAAATGGTTTTCTAGGTCATCAGTATAATAGAATCTGGGAGATCGTTATATTGAGGCTTTGTTATAGCCTTGCTGTTCTTGCATCAACGACATTTTGTACCTCAGCAGAAAATCAGGCCTTTCAATTTTTCATACTTAACTTTTGTAAAAGGTGTAAAAAATTTAAAGGGGGTGGCTTATCCTCCCCAAAAGACCTGAGATTCCTAAGCCTATAGGAGTTTCAATGCCATTCTTCATGACAAAGAAAGGTCACCCCGAACTGTGACTGTCGAAGCCAAGATTTAAATCACAAAGACTTAAAAGTTGACATGACCTTCATTGTTCAACCTTAGTTTTATACATACATACCATAAGTCTTGTAGAACTGGGTATAAAACTATTGAATGGATCTACAGAAATCAGTTTCTGAAACCTGAGCCTCAAAACCATCTCTGAGCTTGACCAGCTCCTGGTTGTGGCACAATGCCCTGCATTCAGGATAACCTGATTTACATCTCCTGCTTATATACTGCTCTTTCCCTGGCCTTGAACAGGGATGGGCCACCCCCAGCTTCTCTAAGCAGCCCATGCCAGGGCCTCCCCACCTTCACAGCAAAGAATTTCTTCCTAATATCCATCCTAACCCTGCACTCTGTCACTGTGAAGCCATTCCCCCTTGTCCTGTCACTGCATGCCCTTGTAAAACGTCCCTCTCCAGCCTCCTTGGAACTGAGGAATGGGGAAGAAAAAACCAAAAAAGAAATGCCCCCAAAGTCATATAAGCAGGCTATAAACTTGTCCATTTTCCTTTCTTGCTTGGGACTCAGTGAGCTCATTCTGACCCTTGCCCAGGCTCCAGCGTCTCTTTCTGACGTCCCCGGCAATTCTCACCTCCTTCCCAGGCTGGAGACACTGGGATTGCTCACAGCTCTTTGATCTGGCAATGTTCAGCTTAGATGAAGCATATCAGAGTCAGGGCAAGGATCCCTGACACTGGCAGTTTCACTTCTACTTTGAAGATTTTCCCCTAGACTTTCCAGCCTAGGATTCCTGCTGTCTTGTTAGTCTCTTTGGGTTTTTTGTTTGTTTCTCCAAATCCCAGCCCAATGCAGTTATTCACTGCACAACAAACATTCACTCCTGCAACATCAGACCATTTCTCTCCTTCATTTGGTGATATATCAATATTAGAGTCTTTTACTGCAAATCCACCTGTTTTCCCAGCATTATTACATATTGTCTCTCCTTCTTCAAAACGAAGGAGACTTTATAAAACATACAAAGTTTAATATTTCTTCTCTTGTCTTTTCAGCTTTCACAGCCAAACAGTTATATTAAATTCTACAACGTGACTCACCAGCCTTATTGGAGGCTTGTTTTCTGCTTGAAAGTTCACAGGACCTTTCCACTGTGATCTGAACACCTCAACAAACATTTGAAAACTTAATATGATATGTTCTTTTGTTGGTTCAAAACTAATATTTTTTTCATCTAAGCTGCTTCATTCTTCTACCTTGACTTCCCTCAATAAATTTGAGGACTGAAATTTTGTTTGGAATAGTTTCAAATAGTCAAGAAAAGCCAGCAATAGCATAATATCTGTATTCTAATATTTACTTCTTAATAACTTTTTATGGTCCTGCTAATTCAACATTGCTTTCTAATCCATTCCATAATTTGGTCCATATCAGCCACGAGAACATATGCTCATTAAATTTAATAAGGGACTTTACAGGGAACTTTAATTTGAAATATGTCATCCTTTCCCTCGCTCCATTTTGGTCAAGTTGTATAGAGATCCTAAAATACTACCAGGTCTCTATTAAATGAGTCTGATTTTAAGATGCTCTGTGGTTTCTAATTGTCCTTGGACAGTCCCCAAGGGTCTCCATCAATAACTTACTGACAGACCTGTTCCTGCTGCTCTGCAGAGCCCACTGTGCCATTTGCTCCTGAATTAAAAGCAACAACAACAAAGCAGAACTTTATAGATCATTTACCCTCTGGTTTAGTTGGAACAAATCCTCGTATTGAAGGGAATTTAGACAACACTGGAGCTGAAAGAGAAAACAATCATAAAATCATAAAGTTTGGAAAATACCTCCGAGATCCTCCAGTACAACCTTTGACCAAATACCACTGTGTCCACTCAACTGTATCACAAAGTCTGCTCGCTTTTTGAGCACTTCCAGGGATGGTGACCCCATCACTTCCCTGGGAAACATGTTCTGATGCTTAACTACTCTTTCAGAGAGGAAATTTTTCCTGATATCCAACCTGAATCTCCCCTGGCACAACTTGATGCCAGGTGTGAACTCTGTTATTCAGGACCACAACGCCTGGCTCGAGATCTGGAGTGCCTTCATCTCTTCCCACTCAGCCTGGAATTGTCAATAATGCACAGGAGTACAGAAATTTGGGCACGATTTTTACTTTCCAGTGTGAGTAGTCCACCCTGCTGAGTAAAAACCTGGCCTCAGCCAGAGCCCAGTGCCAGCAAGATGTTGCTGCCCTGACAGAGACTGACTCAAGAGTGGTAGCTGGAGGGCTGTGAAGAACATGCACATTCTGACTGATACATTTACCTGTCCGTCCTGTCGTGGATGTGCTCTCACTCTCTCCCGTGTAGTGGATGGCAGAAATGGTCACTTTGTAGGCTCGGTCAGGCAGCAGCGACTGCAGCGTCACACTGCTGCTTTTGCCAGAAGCCATGACCTAAAATGGGATGAAAAAAAGAGCCAAATGCTTGGGCAGGCTTCCCATTCTAGTTTTTATTCACAACCCAGAGTTAGGTACAGGAGTTCCAGTGTTGAGTCCTGGGACATGGGGCAGTATTCCTGCTCAGTTCAGCCAAGGAAGCCTATTGCTGTTGGACTGGCTATGTCCAGGGAAAAGCATTTGCCTGTGTGAAGACCCCAGTATTCCCCATGGAAATGAAGAGGAAGTGCATTATAACATGGTAACCAGTCTGCATTTAAGTAGAAAATCTGTGTTTTAAAAGGATGATGTTTAATCTCCTTAAGTCAGAGGGGCACCCCTCTGCCTCCAAGAATCCCCCACTCTAGTTCTGGGAGCATAGGAAGCTGCATTATGATGCTTTGATGACATGAGTATCTTAATTGCAAAAAAGCCTTGTAGCAGTGCTCACAAAGCAACACATCAGGAAGAAGAGATTTGGGGTTGTAGTCCTGCAAACCAGATATCCTTATGGCAAACCTGACTGGAGTGATCAGGGCTCCCCTGCACATGACATTGTCCCCATGTCCCTCTGGTCTGGTGACTGTCACTTACAAAGGAACTGGAGATTTACCGTTTGTTGGGCACCAGCATCAGAAACAGGGCTGTAGGTGATTTTGTAGTGCTGTACACGGCCATCAGGGGGGGTCCAGTGGACCTGAAGGCTGGTGGGGGTCTCAGAGTCGATGAAGAGGTTGGTGGGTGGGCTCCGGGAATCTGCAACAGGGATTAAAGGTGAACAGCATAAAAGGCAGGTCATGATGCCTATAAAAAGGGCCAGCAGCACTTGCTTCCAGGCCTGTCTCAGAATGCTGCAGTGCTCTGCTGAGCAGGTAGCCAACACTCAGAGCAGAAACTGCAACCTTGGGGACCAAGCAAGAGAGAAAACAGATTCTGGAGGGATGAGGATTGCCTGAGTGCAACACACCACAACTCAAGCATTCAGTAATTCAAAGCCTAGGACATGGGAAAATTTCTCAGAAGGGGGAAACAGTCCTGCAGCACAACGCAAAGAGATCTTTTGTATACAAAATGGACAAACACCAAAACATATCCTTCAGAAACACCCAAGCTAGAACTGAATTTCATCAAGGATCTGGAGGCATACTGGACAAACAGCTTTACTGCCAATTAAACCTGAACCACATATCAAAGTTAATCTATCATAATTTCTAATACTGTCCATTTTTTCCTTTCTGTTTTAAAATTACTCTAAAAAGACCCCAGAGCATCCAGCACACCACACTTTTGTCTAGTAGTTCTGACACCAACACCCACAGCCTTGAGGAGGGGGTCACGTGCAGTGCCTGAGCTGCTCCCACTTCTCTGGTCCTCTACTGTGATGGATGGATGGATCCAAATAGGCGATGGACTGAGCCACAGTCAGCTAGAAAAGGCTTTGCCAGAAACTAAAGCTGAGCAATTTTTAATTATGCAAATGCATTTGTTTCCCCGGGGTCCTGCTGTGCAGCAAACTGGACCTGAGGACAAAGGCTGTTGTGCTGGAGTGGTTTCTCTGGGCAGAGATTGAGAGTTAGCAAAGGAAAGACAGAGGGGGTTAGATTAATTCAAACAGGGGGCTCGAGAGCTCAGGCTTGTTTCCAAGCAGTGTCTTACTCTGCAGAAAAGCATGTGTCTGGCCTTGAACCCATCCTCGTGTGAAGACACAGAAGACTTGAACACAGAAAAGGAAGAATTTGTTCAGAAGAGGCTAAAAATGATGGATGAGCCCTAAAGACAGTCAAGGACACAAGCACAGGCAACGAGATTTCTATTCTGCAGTTTTACCTGTAAGGATCTTCTGCCCACCCAGCAAAGTCTGGGGTGACCTTAAAGCACAGGTTAAACGAGGATTATTTGCATCTTCATTGATTCTCCTTCCCTTTTCTGTATAAAATGAGCTTACTTTTACTGAGGCTGAACCAAGATTGCAGCAGCTGAATCAGGCTGGAGGCTGTTGCTGTGCATCACCGCAAGGTAACGCGGAGAAGAAAACAAGTGTGGGAGGGATAGTCACTTCAGCAGCACTATTATTAGTCAGTGCTGTGTGTCTGCATCTTTGCTGCCTGCACTGGCTATTTCCTTCAGCTGAGGTAAGTGAAGACTCTGCTTAAGTGAACTTTGAAGGGAAAGTTAGGGAAAGTCTTTTGAGTCCACTTTACTCTGAAAAGCCCTCAGGCCTGGCAGCATTTGATGGCATGGATATGACAGCCAAGGGAAAGGTCACCTCCTGAAGCTGCCCAGGAGGATAGAAACATCTTTGACATAGAGGACACCATCTGTGTCTTTGATAACCTCTTGAACCTTTGCTCCTCCACAGGAGGAATCCCAGCCTGCCTCAGGTCTAACCAGCATCACAGGCACGTATTCAAATGAGAGTAAAGCACTGCACTCCATCAAAATGCTCATCTGCAATGATTATTATCTATATTCAATATAAGCCATGATTTTTCCCTCCCTATCATGGGTTGATCCCCACATTTCAATCCCTTTTATTTGCCATACATGCTCTGCTACAAAGAACTCACTGAGGACTGCAATAAAGAACTTGCAGGCATTTCCCAGCCCAAGCTGGAGATGCTGCTGGCACAACTTAGCTGGAGGAACTGGGCACATAACTTTGTAACTACACTTCTGTGCAAAGTCAGCCAGAGTGGCTCAGCCCAGCTTAAGCAGCAGTTCCAATCCAAACTGCTCTCTCCTTGTCCTTCAGGACTGTTTTATTTTGCTCAAGCTCCTTTTCCTCAGCCTGGATGAAAGAACTCTCCCTCAGTACAAAAGAGGGTCCCTGTCTGCCTCGCAGCAGGACCAAAGCCACCCCCTTCCAGCATTTTCCAGGAATCACCACTCAGCACCACCTCCATATCCCAGCAGATTCCTCTCCCATAAGGCATCATCTGCACACCCACATGCTTGCACGGAAGGTTTGTGTTTGTTTTAATTACCACTAATGTTGTTTATTAGTATGACAAGTGTAAAGTCTTTGGTCAAGGATAAGGACTTTATTACACTTGACAAGTTATACATACTGAAAGGAGAGCTCTTAACCCAAATAAGAATTCAGTCTAAATATAACAGAGAGACAAGAAGAAACATCAGAACCATGGATAATCACATGGTAACAATTTTGTTGTCTGTGGGAAATACATCAATGTGCTTTTGTTCCTGCTCTGCCTCTTGAAAAGTCTGCAGTGAAAGGTTTCCTAACTGGGTTACTGAAAAATAATCCTAAACTTTTTCTTTGTGCCCCCAGTCAAAAGTAAGAATTTTTAAAAATTTAAAAAATCCTCCAAGCACTCCCTTTGGCACCAGGTTTCTGCTTGGGTTTCAGACTCATGTAACAGTGAGACAATGACAGAGAGGAACCAGATTCATGGAAGGAGCAGGGGAGAACACAGCCCATCCTGACTGGCACAGCAGCAGGGAGAGGTGTCCTCCTCCTAGAAGGACACCCAGACCACCTGGCACTGGTGGTGGGAATGAAATTAAGGTATCTCGGCTATTTATGTTGCAATGATCTCACTCCATGTAAACAGTTAAATATTCAAAAAACAAAAAGAACTATGTAGGAAGACATGACCTGACTCTTCCCATTTACACCTTAACTCTAATTTTACTCTCCCTTGCTCTCTCTAAATATTAAATTACACAGTTACAACTTAAACACTAAGTGCTGAGCAAGATGAGAAGACAAGAAGGGACCTGCACCACGTCACTGTCTCCAAGTTTTGTTTCTCTTCCTGCTCAACCCATTCTGAGTTCATAAAGTGACACATCTCAAACCGTAACTTTGAAACAACCTTTCTTCCTACCAGAAAGATGAGAAACCTGATCCTAATCCTTCCAAATGACACGTCACAGTGATGAATGTTGTTGGTTTTCATAAGAGGATGACGTTTCTGGTGACCTGTTTTCTGTGAGGGATTGGTGTCTGCATGAGGGTAACCCATTTGGTCCCAAAGTGGGTGTCTGGGTGGGACAATAGGGATTAGTGGTCCTGAATAAAATGAACTTGGCGTTCTCACCTCACCCCCAGGGGAGGAACACGGTTCCATTTCACAAAACCAGCTCGCAAAGAGCATTGCTCTGACCTGGCAGTTTTTTTCTCTTCACCTTCAAAGAGGAAAGTATTCCTGGGAGGATGAAGGACAGACAGAGGATCTTGTGTTACCAGTGCTTCCTGCTGAGTTTCACTTCAGTCACTGCCCTTAAACTTCAGCATTTCTTGGAAATTCCACTGAGACATTTTGAAGAAAAACTTTGTGACTTGACCTATTCTTACATAAAGGGATGTTACTAAGAGAGAACAAGAGTAAAGCAATGATGAAAGCAAGAGTGGCTCTCATCCTCCTCTAACATGGAATTTTGGTTTTCTTCAGCACAGCCTGATCAGTGCTATTCACCAGGATACAGCCCAAAGCCTGCCATCCTGAGGAGAACCAGACAGTTTTCATTGATGTTCCAGCCCCCAAAATTTCATTTTATAATGAAAATTAATGGGAGTGGGATAAAAATATCAAACCAAGGGGTTTGGGTTTCCAGCTAATATAAGAGATTGACATGATGTAGCTGGCTGAGTTACAATTCACCAGCTCTGACATGTAGAGTTATGCTGCTGGATATCCTGACCACTCACCACAGTACAAAGTGGTATCTACTGCTTAAAAGAGTGAAGAATTTGAAGTATAACCATATCCCAGAATTTCCCAGAGTCCTGCATAGTGCCACATCCTCCCATACATCCATTGCACAAGCCTTCAGCAATTTTCTGGCATCCCCAAATTTCCCCTGAACTGCCCAAGACCAGCACTGGAAATCACCAGCCACCCCTTCTCCTGTGCCACTTCTGTCTGGGCACTTCTTACTCCAAACATTAAAAAAGAATTATCATCAAAACCATTGATTTCACATGCAAATATTGGCTGGGAGAAGCGTGGCAGTGTCCTGACTGTTCATGCAAAGCAGCCAGCAGCACCCAGGCACTGAGCCTCCCTGCCCAGCTGCACCTCTGGCTTTTTGGAGCACTTGCCTTTCCTCATGCAGAAGGCAAAGCCTGACATCCCCAAGGCATCCTTTCTCCTGAACAAGGACAGCAGCTGACAAGCAGAAACCAAATTACTTTCCCTGTCCCACTGGGCTGCCAACAACAGCAAGGACTGGTTTGTTCAAATGTGCCTAGAAGGGCATCATCATGTGTCATTTGCAGTGGGCTGAGGGAGCTCTGCTGACATTTCATAATTCATGGCTTAAAACACAGTAATTAATTTTTGAACCCTCTTAACAGCTCTAATTGTCCATTTATCATTATATATCTGTAGGATGCTTGCTTTTTCGTTTTTTTCTTTAGTCAGTATGTAGCTCCAAGGTACTTGACTGAGGTAGCTTTCTATAAACAAATGTTATTATTATTTATTATTAATAAAATCTGAGCTTCCTATTCCAAGATTGCCATTTACTTTGAGCTTTATCAGTTCCACACCAGCCTAAGTGAGTTTTTTCTGCAAAGGAGGTTGAGAGCTGAGAGATGGAGGAGGACTGCTGTTGTTGAATGGATTGCATTGCATTCACTGCCAACAAAGCCATTTTACACACGATATTAATTATGAGGACCTGTGGGAGTGCCACTTTTTAACCTCCTATCCTGCCCGTACAAAGCCAGATTTAGACAATGCTTCCAAGGCAAAGATTCTCTCTCATTTTTAAGTGCCCTCAGATAAAGCACAGCTCAACAATGACAAAGCTGAAGAAATCCTCACTCTCCTTAACAATATTTTACTAATGGGAAGCATTCATTAAGCAGCAGAGTGTTCAGCTGAACACCCTGCAGAAAGCCAATTCATTTGCATCAATACACCACACAGAAGCAGGGGGAGGGAGCAATGTATTCTACATGAAACATATGCAAGGGTTTCAGTTGCCTCTAAAATGCACCAGGCTGATGTGTCTGCCCAGCCTATTTTTGTCAGGACAAACTGAGAACACTCTAAGACAGAGGGCTAAATATCTGTAGCCTCTTTTAGACATTCAGGTTTGGGTTTCCAGACTGGAGATGACCAGGTCTGAGTTGCTGGTCTGTGATGAGCCCTGAGGCATTCCATGGCCTCTTTGCTATCCCTGGGCTGTGGATCCCAAGCACTGATCACTTACTGGTCCTGTGATGAACAGAAACAGTGTCGCTTCGAGCACCGTCTTTGTAATAGGCCCAGATGGATATCTTGTAGTCAGTGTTCTTCTGCAAATCTGGCAGGACAGCTGTTGCCACATTTCCAGCGATGGAGAGCTGCAGCAGGGAAGAAATGAGTCAGTCACGTTCTCAGGCATCCCCAAACTGGTTCATGCCATCCAAGTGTCTGGGTCAGAGATTGCCCATAGGCACAAAAGAGTTAGCACTGGGCTTTGGGGACAAAGTCTATGTTTGGGGTTGCACAGGCAAAGGCTAAATTTCATCCCTTGTTAATGCAGAGTAGATGCCCATGCATTGCAGGCCAGTGATACTGAGCTGCTCCTTCAGTACCACAACACAGTGCTCTGACTGACATGAGGCAGTGAGCCCGCCTGGAGCACAGAATCCCTTTGCTGAGTTTCCAGCCTTTAGGAGAGGTGGGGACAGAAGCCCCAGTGCACCCCGTTCCAGCCCAAATGTGAAGCATTGCAGGAAAGATTTGTGTATTTAACCCATCATTTAAACTGCTGTTTGACCTCATGCTGTAAATATGGACTTGAGGTAAGAAGAGGTCACCTGGTCCATCCCTGGCCCTCCTGCATCCGCTCTGTCTCTGGTCATTCTCCTCTGTGTGCTCCTCACTTGGACCACATCTTTCCTGGAGAGCAGTATCCCAAAAATATCTGTGCTTATTAGCTATGAGGAGAGCAGAAGCAGCTACACCTGTCTTAGAGGCAATACCTCTACCTATTAATATTTGAGTATTTGAATATTTGTGTTTTTCTTTTCCACAACAACTTGACACTGTGGGCTGGTGATTCCCTGCAACCCCAGATCTTTTTCAACTGAATTGCTTCTTGGCTATTTGTTCTACATCCTGCATACCTGTAGTTAATTATTCCTGCCTAAGCTTAACACTTTCTCCTTGTTCCTATTAAATTTCATCCTTGAGGTTTTCCAGAACCCTTCTGCAATCTTCACAGAGCCTGCAGGACTCCTCCCTGCTGTGCCTTCTGCTTCCAGCATTCAAGGTGACTGCTCTACTGAAAGTCAGATCCAGGACAGACCTTGCTGAACTGTTCAATTGCATTTACCTGAGCAGTTTTATACCGCCCTTTGCTGCTCTTGCAGGTGAGTTCAGAGCCATCAATCAGGCACCAAGCCAACCCAGCCACCCCAGTGCTGTGTGTGGGCCCATACCTCCTGAGGCTTCTCTCCACTGACTGTGCTCCACTTGATCTGGTAGACAACCACATCAGAGGCAGCGACAGCTTCCCACTGCAGTCGGAGGCTGCTCCCAGAGAGCTCCGTAACCTTCAGAGCGCGCGGTGGGGGGACCTTTACTGAGGGATGCACAAGGAAAAGGAGCTGAAGTGGCACTGATAGCGCCTTGTCAGAGCCAAGGTGGGGAGCAGATGGCTGGGGAGCAAAACATCAACCAAGCAGATGTCTGAGACCAGCCTGTCTGTCACTTCTCCAGACCCATATGACAACAGTCATCAGGACAGAGAGGGGTAAATTATTTTTAAAGCCCTAATTAAGAATGATTATCTTGTTTATGGAGAGGACACATATCACATCAGTTTTGCTTAGAGGACAAGGCTAGGAGGGCTCTCAAGGACACAGAGATTAGTGATTTCTTCATTTGCCTCTTTTCTTTATTCCTTCCACCTCATTTTGAACATAACACAGTTGGACATATTCCGCACAAAGAACAGCAGCCATCTGTGCTTCATGCAAGGGCTTTGGCCAAGAGCTGCTGGGGCCAGTCTTCAAAACATCGCACATCAGACACACACAAACCAAGCTCATCACCTGTTACTGAGACCAAAAGTATTTTCATTTCCTACTTACAGGTTGTAACATTGCCAGTAATTGGAAAGGAGTCTCCTTCATCATATGTAGATCTGACACTGATGAAGTATTGGGTGAGGGAGGACAGAGGTCTGAGGACAGTGGATGTTGCAGTGCCAGGAACTTCCACCTGCAGTGGAGGAGTTGTATGAGTGTTGTATGAGACAGGCTGAGAGAGACGGGATTGTTCAGCCTGAAGGAGAGGAGAGACCTTACTGCAGCCTTTCAGTACTTAAAGGGAGTTTATAAGAAATATAAGGAACAGACTTTTTAGCAGAGCCTCTTGTGATAGGACAAGGGATCATGGGTTTTGACTAAAAGAGGGTAGATTCAGACTAGATATAAGGAAGAAATTCTTTTACAAGGGTGGTAAAATCCTGGCACAGGTTACCCAGAGAGGTGGTGGATGCCCCATCCCTGGAAACATTTATGGCCAGATTGGATAGGGATCTGAGCAACCTGATTTAGTTGAAGATGTCCCTGCTCACTGCAGGGGAGTTGGCCTAGGTGATTATGGATGTCCCTTCCATTCCAAACCATTCTATGATTTGGAGCTGCAGAGAGGTCAGCACATGGGTGGTAACTGCATCCAAACTGCCATTTGAACATTTCAGAGCTAAAACACTCTCAGCAGAAAAGCTCTCCCTGAACCACAGAAGGAGAACAAGGCATTTATCTGACCTCCCAGGTTCCTTCTCCTTCCCCCAGCCCTCAAGGACTCACCTCTCCAGCGTTGCCCCCTCTGCTAGAAACATAGGTGACATGGTGAGCTCTCACAGCTGGAGATGCAGCCTCCCAGCTGACTCGAACAGAAGCGTGGCTGAGCTCGGAGAAGCTCAGGTATCTGGGAGGACTCAAGGCCACTGCAACAACAGTTACTGACAACACTCTGAGAATTCACAGGCTGCACAATGGCCATGCCACTGTTTGCCTCCTACCCCTCTTAGATGATCCCACCTTGAACTAAGAGGCTCATGCACCATGCAGGAAAGTAATCACTTCATGTCGCTACCATACATATATTTGGGAGGTTGTGAAAGGCTATCTGGGCTTTAGGTGAAGAAACAGCCAAATAATTCCCTTTTTCTCTGCAGTCAAAAGAAATTCAGGGAACAGCTCTTTCAGGAATCCTTCTTTACTGGAGGAAAATCACTCGTTTTTCACAGCTCACCATGTAATTACAGATCCCCTCAGGGACCAATATTCATTTAAGATCGGGCAGGGAAGAGGCAGCATGTTTACAAGCCACATGCACAATATGGGAAGCACCTCATTTAACACATCTCTCCTGCCTTAAGTGTTTAATAACAACTCAATAAGCAGCAGCACCAGCACTACTTACGGGTGGTTTCCTGGATGCTGGCAGGATCACTCGCATCTTCCCCGTACATTGCATACACCGAGACGGAGTACTCAGTGCTGGGAGACAGCCCATCCAGCAGGACCTCAGGCTGGGTCACCTTCACCTGTCAGCAGAGAGGTGTTTTGGGGTACCCTTCAGCTCTAGGGTACCTGTTAATGCTCTTAGCAGGGCCTTGCAGAAACATGGGCCAAGGTCCCTTTGGTTTCTCTAAGGGGACTTTCCCACTTTAGGTCTTAGAATCACAGAATATCGTGAGTTGGAAAGGACCCACAGGGATCATCAAAATCCAAGTCCTGGTCTTGATCAGGACAGCCCCAAGAACCCCACCACGTGCCTCAGAGTGTTGTCCAAATGCTCCTTGAATCCTGGCAGCCTTAGGGCCATCACCACTTCTCTGGGGAACCTGTTCCAGTGCCCAACCATTCTCTGAGTGAAGCACCTTTTCCTAATATCTAACCTAAACCTCCCCCAGCACAGCTCCAGCTGTTCCCTTGGGTGCTGTCACTGGTCACCAGAGAGCAGAGTTCAGTGCCTGCCCCTCTGCTTCCCCTGTCTCCTCTTCTCCAGGCTGAACAAACCAAGTGACCTCCATCACTCCTCGTGTGGCTTCCCCTCTAGACCCTTCACCCTTGGGCAGGTGTTCTGCAGTGATCAGTGCTCTGTCTCTTCCCCAGGGACACCAAACATGTTGGAGGTACACAGCACCTCCCCCTGCCCTTCTGGCACAGCATAAAAACGATGCTGCTGCTGTTCTGCGTTGGATCAGGGGGTTTGCAGGAGATGTGATCCCACTTTTCTCAGTCGCATGGAAAGCCCTGGTAGAAGAGCCGGGCTGCTGCCATCTGCTGCTAACACGGCACAGTCACAGCTTGTTTGCTGCAGAAATGCACCCCAGAGACTTTTAGGAGTCTGCACACATTTGAGAATAGTTTATAAGAGGCTGGGAATGTTTCAGTGCTGGTTTTCCAGACATCCATAGCTCTGGGGCATTGCACTCTTACAGTGAGTAGGTCAGGTAACTGTGGAAATGTTCTAATAAGCTGTACAGGTTTGAATGTTGGTCTCATTTCAAATGTTCTTAATCTTGTAAAAACCCTACAGTTATGCACTGAAAGCAGAGTATAAGTATTAATTTTGAAAACCATCCTGCAATTGTCCCTATTGCTTTGCATCCAAGGGGGAATCTGACTCAAAGAGGCAACACACATTCCTCCCCACTCCCTTCTTTTTAAAAATTCACATTCTCAGCCTACAGGTACTCCAGATTACTCATTAAAATGCACAGCAAAGGGTTCTTAAATGTTTTTAAGGGGTTTCCATTCATCAAGCATTGTTTTATTCATGTGCAATGTCATAGGTCTGTTTTCAGATGTCAGCAAAAAACGCCCTAACACATCTTCAATGAACATTTTAAAGATAAACACAGTAAAGATGCTTATGTACAGCCTCAAGGATACAGTGATTACACTGAGGGCTGCAAGGATGTGAGTTCAGTGCGTGGGTTTCCAGGGCCCCATGAGGAAAGTCAGATCTCTCCTGTGCCTAAATTTCCCACATGAAACCCTCACAGTTATAAATCACTCTGAGACACACCCCAATCTTTTATGAATGATCTTTCTGGCAATAATTCTGATACTTTTTTTTTTCTTTGACCACAAGATACTAATAATTGACAAAGGTTAGAGCCAGCACTAAATTCAGCCCAGGCAGAGAAAAACCGATATTATGATCATTCTCGTGAATTCTACCTCTGCTGTGTAGTCCTCTGCTCCATCAGGGGCTGCAGAGCAGAGCACCAGGTAGTGTGTGGCTCCCTGGGCTGCTTTCCAGCTCAGCCTGATGCTGTTGTGGCTCAGCTCAGAGACACGCACGGAGCGAGGGGAAGACAAAGGCACTGGAGAGAAAAATAAGGCAGAAAGACACCTTCAGTGGATGAGGTCTGCAACGGCTCAAAACCCAGCAGAGACCTGGCCTTGCTACAGCCACTTCAAGCTGAAGGGCACCTACCCCACAACTAAGGGTGGAGCAGCTGCTTTACAGAGAGTAAGTTTAATTCACTTAGAGCCCAAGGATAAATAAAACAGCAAGGGGTTGCAATGTATTTCTAGCAGGGTGTGTCACTGCCACGTCAGTGAACTGCTCTGCAGAATGACGTAGGAGGAAAGGGCTCCTGAAGGTCTGTGGTCCAACCTGCTGCTCAAAGGACAGGTTGCTCAGGGTGTTGCCTGATTGAGCTCTGAACACCTCCCCAGAGAGAGCTGTAGGCAGACTGAACTTGAGGAAGCGGGAAATACACAATGTCAAGCTCCAGTCTGAAGTGGTCAAAGAGTGAGCTTTGTTCACCTTTCATAACCATGAATCAGCATAATTCTCTCTACTCACGACCTACATGTGGAGGTGATGCCTCTCAGCCCATCCCCAACAACTGTGTCATAAACAGGAAGCACCGACACCAAGTACTCCGTGTGTGAGGTCAGGTTGGAAAGCCGCAGAGAGGACACTGCTCCATCTAAAACCACCTGGAAGCACAAGGAAGGGCTGTCAGGAAGGTGCCAGCTGCTCTTCAGCAGTGGAATGGCTGAACTGGCCATCCTGAGCAAGCATGGCTTGTCTGTGGCAGATCTGTGCCCAGAAACATGAAACCCAGTTGCCTCTGAACTTTGTGCAAGCCAGCATCATCCCAAAACAGAGAGGGAAGAGGAAATAAGGATTCCTGTTCTCTGGCTGGGATCTATGCAAACACCAAGCACCAGACTCTAATTGTGCTCTCATTGAAACCCATGGAAATCCATCAGCAATTTGGATTTGCTTTTCTAAGTCATATCCACCACAGCTGAGCATCCTTGTCAGCTCTCTGTTCCTGAATGTCCTCTTTGAGTCAAAACACACACTTTAGGGAGGAAATAACACCGTGTAAGAGAAAAAAACAGCATTGGCACAGCTTGCATGATTTCTAGCAAGACAATATTCAACCCATCCCTTCTTCTGTCTTGTCCCCCTATTACCACATCACACTTACACTCATTGTGCATTTAATTTCATCTCTGGCTTTAGCTGATGTCCCACAAGAACTATTCTTTTACCCTCCTCTTTTTGTCCACCCAAGTCTACTTAAATTCTGAACCACCATCTGGAAGATGTGGCAGCCTCAGACGTCCAGAAAAAGGTCTCTCACCTCCCTGGGGGTACCACCCTTGGATGGATAATACACAACCCGATATTTCTTTGGTGGTCTCAGAGGAGGACTCCAGGTCAAGTTCATGCTCTTGGAGGTCACAGCTGATATTTTCAGATCAGTTGGGCTCAGCTGGGGACCCGTGTTCACAGGGAAATCTTTCACAGTGCTGCCTAGGAATTAAAAACATGGTGACTTTCTTACAGTCAGACTTCTCATGCCAAACGTACTTTCCAGCTCATAAATATGAGTGACATTTTTCAAATCAAGTTACAGCCTCTTTCCCTATAGAGTGTAGAAACTGTTCCAAACTGCTCTGACACAAATATTTTAAAACTGATTGTACAGAGAACATAAATACTCCACAGAGAACAGGCTGTGTATTTTGCTGGGTGCTGGGAATATTTTTTCAACACTAGTCTGCATTTTTACCTCCAACCAAAAGATGACCCTTCTTTCTTCAATCACAAAAATTTATCAAAATGAACAAGCAAAAATTATTTTGGTTTCTTTTTCAGTGAAGCCCATTTTTCTCCAGCCTAATCATCAATTTTGAAAAAAGTCTAATTATGTAAAATAAATACAAACTAATACGGAGGAATCAATTTATTTATATGACTCTCTAGAGCATTAAAATAAAAGTATGATTCAAAGTTAGACTTTCCCATTCTTCTTAGGTCAATCTTAGAGCAGAAAGGGATGGAAATATATAGACAATGTTTCTCCTGAGGATCTAAACTAACATCTGGAGCGGTTCTTCACTCTCAACATCACGTAAGCTGCTTGCCAGTAAAGGAAAAAATAGGCTGCTTGATTTTAACTTGAAAATGGATCTCACAGAAGGAAAGGCATGAGAAAGGGTCAATCCTGATGGCAAAGGAAGGTGGGTGGCGACCAGAAGGAAGGTCAGTCCTCACTGAGGAGGTTTCACTTCACCTGAGGTTGCCTTGTTGCCCTTCTCTTTGACCCTGGTGCACAGGACGCGGGTGAGTTTGCCAACCAGAGAGCTCAGCAGAGGGAAATCCAGCACGTTGTACACGGTGAGCTCCAGCGGCTCCGAGGCCACTTGCTTCAGCTCTGCCTCGTCCGCGTTCTTCACCCCTGCAACCAGAGCAGAGAATGAGACTGAGAAACTGCCCAAAGATGAGAAGATGGACTCGCCAGAGATTGGTCCACCATCCCCCTGCTCTCCAAGTAGAGCCTCCCAGTCGTTCCAGTGGAGGGGCGGTATCTGAGTGGTCCAGGGCTTTCCTGAAGCAACCACCTCTGTCCAGCCCAGGAAGAGCTTTCATCTCTATGGGCTCAGAAGGTCTTTAGGACCTGGAGACAGTCTGGTGAATTCTCCTCTTGTACTCCTGTCTGCTCATCACTTGCAGGCTGTGCTACCAGGAAGGCAGATATTTTTTCAAACTGAGAAGCAATTGGCATAAATGAGCAAAGCACTGAATGAATAAACAACAATTTTATATTTATGAGGTGCCAACACTCCCCACAGAGAGTCTGTTGTTCATCAGAACATCACATTGTGTTTCAAGAGTCAGGGATGAGTAAAAAGGAGCCCGTTTATTCAGTAGAACTTCTCCATCATAGAGCATCCTCGATTCATTTCATTCTGCTCCCCATCCAGATTAACTCTCTGCAAACGATTTTGCTTCCCAGTGCTACATTCAAGATTCCCTAACACTGTCCAAGTAGTACCATTGCCAGACCACAATTCAATCTGATTTCTCAAGTCCAAGACCTTTACCCTAACAGCTTTGCCCTCCTTTCCCTTTGCTCCTGCAATGAGAACTCAGGTGTTATTGAGATCACTGCTCAGGTCCTCATGTCTAAGGACCAAAGAGCATCATCTGCCTCTAAGCAGAGAGGAAAGGCACAGACTCCATCCAGGTACTCCAAGTGTTAGCCTGGTGTGCAGCACAACACACAGCTGGGGCTCAGCAGCTCCACTCAGACCATGAAGGGAGTCCCAGTACCAGCCCCTTAGCTATGTAACCCTATGCAATAAACCCTCACTTGCATGTTCCCAGCAGAAACTAGCACTTAGACTTTGGGGGACTGCAGTTTTAGGAGACTTTTCTGTGTAACTTTATTGCTCATGTGTTAGTCTCTAGCAAATTTGTGTAGTCATCAAGGACAGAGCTGCTCAAGGCCATTTTGTGTCTCATTATTGCTGCTGGACAGTGAAGAGCAGATAACATTATTATTCAGTGAAATGGGAAGCTGTGAGAGGCAGTAATTATACAGGAGGTCTCCTGCCATCCCCAATACAATATTCTCTTGCCTAATTCCACAGCTGAGAATATTGTTTTTATTGCACAGGTCCCTGGGGCTCCCAGAGGTCTTTAGATGGTAGGTGTGAAATCTCTCATGTGAATGCTTTCTCTAAACAAAAAAAATACCCTTTGAAGACACTGCCTGTGCTGAATAAATGAGCTAATTTTCATCCAAGCCACAATGTAATGAGATCTTACCCACTACCTTAGTTTTACACCCTCAGGATGCTTCCGTAAATTTGAGGGAACATAACCTTCAGTTTGAAGATGACTAAAAATATATTGGCTTTGTCCTATGCCTTAGTGATGGCTGTGATCTTACCAATGGCAAATATCTCTATGCCCAGGTTCTTCAAGGTCTGAGCAGCCAAGTTGGCATCATCCTGGGATTTTCCATCAGTCAGGAGTATCACCAGCTTCTCAGCCTCCAGCCGGGCACCAGCATCTGGTTTCAGATTCTGCTCCAGGACGTGGGTCAGTGCTAGACCTGGGGAGGAGCAGAGGTGGATGTTGTCCTGCAGCCTCCCAACCAACCTCCCATGCCTTTACTCTTTTCCCTCCCCCACAGCAGCTTTGGTCCCCATAGAGCACATGGTCCCATGGGAAGAGCTTCCCCCACTGCAGCCACAGAGATTGCCTTGCAGAGACCTGTGAGACGGAATTACCTGTAAAGGTGTTGCCGCCCTTGTACCGCAAATTCCTGATGGCCTCCAGCACCTGTTCCCTTGTGGAGTAGGCACTCAGATCCCACTCTGTGTGGGGATCGCTGCTGTACTGGGACAGCCCTGGGAAGGAAAGAGCTGTTGGCACCATGGCAGACAATGTGAGCTGCAGGAGACCCACTCTGGGGAGGTGGGGTCAGGCTGGACAGGGGAGGGTGACACAAAATAGTGAAAGGGAGTGGAGGTGAGCAGGTTGGGTTTCTAAGTTCACTTCTCTGCATGGTTCCAAGGAAACAGCACAGAGCTGCTTCAGGGGAGGTTTAGGATGGATATCAGGAAAAGGTTCTTCACCCAGAGAATGGTCAGGCACTGGAACAAGATCCCCAGGGGAGTAGTCATGGCATCAAGCCTGTCAGAGCTCAGGAGGTGTTTGGACAATGCTCTCAGGCACATGGTGTGATTCTTGGGGCTGTCCATGCCCCAAGGGTCACAACTTGGGCTTGATGATCCCTGTGTGTCCCTTCCAACTGAGGATATTCTATGACTCTATGGCCCTCATCATGCAGGTAGCAAAGTGATGCCTCAGACCCCACATGGTACAGGGGTCATGATGATCAGAAGTATTTGCTAAGGACTCAAAGTTAATTTGGGTCAAACTAGTTCAGCTGCAAGGGGTGAGAAGGATTTACACAGCCCTGTTTTACATCCATCCTGACTGTCAGCATCACTCAGAGCTGGAAGCAGCACCATTCCTAGCTGAACTCACAGCAGCCCCCAAGTGGCAGTGCCGCTGTATCCAGTGTTGTAGTGGCTGTTGTAGCCAGCAAATTCCAAAAGTATCTCAGCATCACCACCCGACGCGGTGCTGCCCAAAGACACCACTTCTGTTCACTGTGCAGCTATTTTTCACAGCCACTAGAGGCCAGAGCTTGCTACCAGATGGGAGAAGCTTTCAAGAACAGCTATAGGACCCCATCCTAAAGGAATAAAAGCTCCTCAGAGGAAAACATAACCACAGAACAAGAGTCCAAGGCCCCTTCAAACAGATATTCCAAGGTCAGGAAACAGGGAAGTGTCCTACCTACTCTTATCTTGTCTTGGGCAATACTGAATGGGGAAATCAAATTGCTCAGAAACTCCTTAATGAGCTTGAAATTGTTGCGTCCGATGCTCCAGGATCCATCCACAAGCAGGACAATATCAGTCATTGCAGGTGTGTCACACTGAAACTGGGAACCTGGAGGGGAAAGGTTTGAAACTGAGAAAACCAATTGTAAGGAGGAAAAAGTGCTTCAGTTTTAAGACAAAAAGTGAATCTGCTGTGTAAGGCCTTGTCTGGATGGTGGATTGGACCATCTGCCAGTCTGACACATCCCAGCATCTTGTGAAAACCACAGAGCCAAGGACAACCCATCTCAGTACCAAGAAATTGAGTGGTGTGCAGCTGCACTTCTGCAAAGAAGGGGTTAAGCTGTCAGGAAGCGTGTGCTAACCCAGGCACTGCTCTCTGCAAGCTGTCAGCTCCATTCCATCTCAGCCCCAGCCCAGTGCTTCCCTTTTATCCAGCCTAAGTCTCCAAGAATTGCAGGTGATTTCTTAATTCCATTCCATCACGAGATCCCCTGTGGGCTATAATTATTTTGTGGCTTTATATTAAGTCCAATCTCTCTGTAAAATCCTCCTGGCATCACAGATACTCCAGCCCTGTCTTTCTCCCCACCCCAGGCCTGCAGCTTAAGGGAGGATAAGATAGGGCACGTTGCTGATTGAATGCATCTTCCTTTAATATTTCTAAGATGGGGAATTTGCCATCTTTGGTGGGAGGAAACAGATGATCCCATCAAGGTTCAGCAGGCTCCAAAGAGGTTCCTCTCCTATCTCATTTCACAGATGTGGATTCCTGTTAGACTCAAGGGACAAAAAGAGGATG
The DNA here is from genome assembly GCA_013396655.1 of Campylorhamphus procurvoides. NCBI lineage: Eukaryota > Metazoa > Chordata > Aves > Passeriformes > Dendrocolaptidae > Campylorhamphus > Campylorhamphus procurvoides. Next base: position 1,142,850 of record WBMV01004063.1, read on the forward strand.
CTCTGGCCCATCCCATTTCAACAGAGCTGTGAGCCATCACAGTCTCAACTGAATCTGAAGGATCATCATGGATCAGTTATCTGTGAAACAAGAAGAACAAGTCCAGAAGGAGGAGCAGGTTGGATAATGAACATTCCTGATGTGCTCCTCTCCTTCTGAAGGCTTGGAAAGGTCTGTGGCTGGGGGTGCTCTGCTGAAGAATACAAATGCTTACATGAATCTGCCAGAAGCAGGGGGAGATGACAACATGAAGAGAGAACTGTGCCAAATCTATAAAACCCAATAAATTAAATCATCTGGAAGGAATTTTTGGCCTAACTCCTGTCTTCCTCAAAATCCAAGTTGTTATACAGAACTCCAATTTCTCCAGTGAGTCCTGACAGGTCCCAAAGCATGACCTAGTGATTGGAAGCACCATCAGCAGCATTGTACTCCTGAAAATCTGGGGGGCAGAGAGTGGAATAGAAAGCTTGCATTCAATGAGTGTTAGGGAAAGCAGCAGAGAAGAAGCAGCAAGACATGTTTGAAACCCCTCTCACCTCGCCTCAATGAATCCTTTGTAGGTTTTTCTTTTCCTAGAGACTCTCGCTCCGAGTTTGCAGGAGGGCGTGGCGATGATTTTGGGGTTATTGATGTTGCTTCTGTCGCACTGGTCTCCACACTGGGCTGGTTTCGTGTCCCTTCTCCTGAGCCCTTTGTCTGAATCCCCTTCTGCCTTTTCTTTTCAGCTCTGTCCTTTACTGCGCTCCAAAGAGAAAATTCTTTGTCCTTAATTGTGTTATCCCCAAACAACCTGCCCCACTCCTCCACTGATTTAAACCACATTTCATACAGGTAGTGGGCTCAGAGTGGGTTAAAGTCCTACAGGCTTATGCAAATAGGTATCTAGATAGGGATCATCTTCAATCTTGCCTCTGAGAGAGCTGCATGTGGGCTCATGAGTTAGTAATAGATCACATCAGATGTTTGCCCTTTCCATTATCTTTGGTGATGAAAAACAATGAATGTTTATAAAATATAGATCAGGGAAAACATAGCAGGGCACCTCATACCCAGTTACTCTCCAGAGCTCAGCCATCTGTGACTTGCAAGCACCCTGAGCTACCTCAAGCCCTTTTAGATAATGACCCTGATGGGTCTCTCTTGCATCAACAGGTGTAATTGCCTCTGAGGTTGTGCAAACCTTGCCACCAGATACATGAGGCTCAATGGAGTTATATACAGTCCTCAGACACAGGAGGCTGAGGAAATCCTTCTTGTAGACCACCTGAAGCCAGCCTCGGGACACAGAACCTGAGTGAAAGCAGCACCACTAACTCCAGCAGCTTGTTCACAAAGGATCCACTCTCAGTTGAAGGATATGTCTACATCTGCTGAATTTCAACACCAGTCAGCCCTAGAACGTGCTTTTTTAGCTTGGCTGGTAAGAGGGGTGAATATTTTTAAGTTGTTTACTGTGTTTCTGTACCTAAGAATTATACACGAGGGAGGAGACTAGGCTAGCATGTCTGACTGAATGAATGTCTTCAATGGAGTAGACATCGCAGGGAGAGGGTGGGATTGGTTTTAGGGACAGCCAAACTTAATGTTCCAGCCATGGTAGCATGGCACAGGCCATGGCTCAAAATCAATGCAGTATGATGCCAGGAATGGTCAGAGCACCCACCTGTCTGTGTCAAGGCAGTGTTCAGGGGTGGTGGGGTGGCCTCTGCCACCCCACTGTGCTCAGCTGCCGAGTTCCCCAGAGAGGTGAGATTCTTTCCTGCTGCAGCTCCTGCGTTTCTTCTGTTACTTCTAGTCTGGGATGCATTTTTTAGTTCCTCTACTGTAGGAAGATCAAAAATAGAGAAAGTGTCCACCTAAACAGGTCTGCAAGTCACAGTCCATCCCTTATCCCCTGGGTCTTCTATGTCCCTTTCTAAGCTTCCAACCAAAATAGTACCATTCTCTGTGATTGCCATACAGCCCGCAGGGCATGTGCCAGAGGATAAGCTCTGAGGACCCACATCCCCATGACCCTCAGGAGCTCAATGAATGGTTAAATATAGCCTTCTCCACTTACTCACAAATTTCCTCTTGGCAAACAGGGCTTCCTGGGAGCCGTTGAGCACATAGACCTGCAGTGTGTATTCCTTGAGAGGGCTCAGCCCTCCCACTGTGGCTTTGGGAGTCTTGGTTTTCAGCATGACTTCTTGCTCAGAGTCCCCTGAGGTGGGATAAAGCCACAGTTCAGAGCCTGTTGGAGCTTAAATTTAAGCTGACAGTAACAAAAGCACCACTGAAATGCAGGGAATGTCTGCCTGGGAACTGCAGTCAGCTCCTATTTATTCTTTAAATTTTGAGGATCTCTGATTTTTACTCTCTTTCTCTATGGAGAGTTGAGAAGATTTAGGTGGGTTTTTTTTAAATCCCTGACACATGCCCAAAATGGAAAACCAGTTCCCACCCAGTATTAGTGCCACTCTTGCCAACTTCCCAAGGAGTATTTGAGTGAAAAGCTGGTCTTCAGAGGGTAAAGACCAGTACTTACTTATGAAAACATCCAACAGATTGGGGTCATGTGTGATAAAAAGAGGAAGTGGCTTGGTGTCTCTGGAGGTCACCACTGGAAGTTGGGACTAATTTTACTTATCCCAGCCACTCTTGCTGTGCTGTCTCTGTCCCATCTCTCTACAAGGGCAGCTACAGGAGACATTTCTGGAGCTGGCACTGCCCCCAGACCCCTCTACAGCTATGGGACGTGTCCTGGGACTGTGATACCTTGACCAACCAAGAACTGAGGTGTTTCTGTGTTGGCAGAGCAGTGAGCAGATGGAGTGGGGCAGCAATTGCTGCCTCACGGGCTCTTTTACTACACAAAACAGAGAGAGTCACAGCAGGTCTCTAAAACTCTCTGATTAGGAAAGGTCTACAAGTTTTAAATTGTGAGTATGGATGTGTTTCTGACCCCACCATCCCTGTGCTCATGCCTAAGGCTGGAAACTCCACAGCCTAACAGGGAAAGCCTCAGGCATGTGCCAGGAGTGCCGGGGGGGATTCCCTGCATTCCTGGGATGTCCTGCATTCCTGGGATGCTCTCTGCTGAGTTGAGGCTGTGAGGAGGAGCAGAGTAGGGAAGGAATGAGAAACCTCCTGCTCCAGTTTGGGAAACAGGTGGAGGCTGAGCTAAAAGCGGGTGGATGATCACAAGAGCCCTGCCGAACGTAATCCTTCCTGGCAGCTCCCTTTTCCAGCTTCCTGGGAAAGCAGGAGTGACTGGAAACCAAATGCCATCCAAGACTAAGGCTGCCTCCAACCATTATTCCCCACTGAAGGATGTTGTGTCCTTTCAACACCAGCAGGTTCTGCATCTGAAATCAAGGAGTAGGCATAGGGATCTAGGGGGATGAGCCTCCCCACACACAGAGGGTCAAGGACTTCCCATCCCATGTCTCTGCAGGTGGGAGAGTTGGGAGCTCCCACAGAAGAATCAAGCAATGAACCTTTCCTCAGCTTTTTTTATCACACAGTCCCAAAGAAGAGCACTTTCTGCTAAACATTTCCCCTGGGATGAAGAGAGCTGAATCTCATCTCTCTTTTGTGAATGAGTGACAATGAGTACAGACAAGCTTCTTGTCTGTACTGCATGTACAGCCCAGTGAAAAGCTTTGACGTAGGTAATTAACACTTGGAACCAGAACAGGCTGTGGATAATTCCCTCTGACTTATTTCTATCACCTTAAGGTCTAAATCGTGCTCTTTCTTAGGTCTTGTTGTCCACCAGAAAAAATGTGAAGCTCAGTCCCTCATTCACACACAGATTTCTGCTGATATGCAGTCCCTCAGCACTTACCTGCCATGGGCTTTACCCGAACTTTGTAGCCACTGATGTTCCCTTCAGTCTCTTTCCACTTCATCTGGAGCCTGTCTTCTGAAAGGACAGTGAGTTTCAGCCGGCCTGACCCTGGAGAGGAGATGTGTCCATGCTGTTATGTATGCAATTCCTCCCTCTGTGCATGCACCCACAAAACACTGCATGTGCTGCTTCCTCTGAGGACCTGGGAACAATTGCCATGCAAAAGAAACCTTCACCGTCCCACACAAGTCCTCAGCATCCTCTGAGGCTGCACAGCAGCTCCTGCAGTTCCCCTGCACCTCTGCAGACCTGTATCCTCCACCCATGCAAAGAGGAGTTTTCTCAGGTGCTCAAATGAGAGCTCACTAAAAACCCCTGCAAAAGGAAAACATCACCCCACAGAGGTGAGGGCTTTCTCTGCACCCATCACACCTCAGAGGGCTCTCCCAGGAGCTTTCCTGCAGCGTGTTTTGTTTCAACAAGTGTGTTCAGTGCAAACATCTGAAATAAGAGGGCAAGAAACAGATAAAAAGGCTCAAGAGGCTCCTCAAGAACTGCTGAGAAATACAGAAATTCCCCAGGTGATGGATCCCATACTTCTGCACAGAGATCATTTCAGAGGCAGCTCCAAGAGCCAGCTGGGTTTGGAAAGAAAGGGTTGGGGGAAAAAAGAGAGGAAAGAAAGAAAACCTGATAAAGTGTAAATAACGGTTCCTGGCAGGACCATAACTCATGGGCACCAGCTTGTATCAGTTTGCTGCAGGGAGCTGCAAACTAAATGACAAATCCTGAGGAAAAAAATAGTATCAGACAAGGAGGCAAAAAGAAGAAAGACCACATTGCCTTATCATCTCCAGATTTCACAGCTATCTGTTAAACCCCAGCTAGATGTCTGAGCTCATGTGTCACTCTTTGAATCAATGATTCCTGTCGTACAAATGTCACCATATGAAACTTTTTCACTCGGCTGGATGTAAGATGGCAACTCAGCAGATTTCTCTCCCCTCCTTCTGACACTGTGCCCAGAGCTGCCTTTCCAGCAGGATGCCCTAATTTGCAGTGAGTGAACACACTTTAAGCATCTGTACTCAAGTGCCCTCCCCCATCATTTGCAGCTGTTACCAACCTCGTTCCCTTTATCATTACTCATAAAAAAAAGCTGAGGGTGACCTGGAGTGTCCGCTCAGAGCTGCCAAACTGTCACTCAGGACTACTCAAGTCCCTAATCTGGTCTTGCATGATGTTCAGACACCTCCTGCCATCCTTGCCATGCAGTGAGAGCTGGCAGTGAGGACTTGCTTGTCTCAATCCAACATCTGTGTCTTAACCTTTCCTTGCAGAGACTTCCTGCAGGCTGCCCAACAAGCAGACAACTATTTTGGAGAAACAAAGCTCAGATTCACATCTTACCCCAGGCAGATCTGAAGGGGAAGAAAGAAAACATGGGAAAGAGGGGTGAGGGGCAAAAAGCAAATCCCAGAATCATGCCTAAGAGAAATGGTAAAAGATCATGGAACAATGAGGGGAATTCATAGTTAGATTAAACATGGAGCTGTCTTCCTTAGGCCAAGTGTGGTCTAGCTCCTTGGCCATCACTCTAGGAGCCCAGAAGCTAAAAAGACAAGAATTTCCCCAGACAGAGCAGAAAGGACAGCATCCTCTAAAGAACCATTATGTGCAGGATGCAAATGATCCCCAGTGCCATGAAAGCTCCACTGTTTCCCTGCCCTCTCTTGGATGTGCACCATTTGATGCTGTAACCTTGCTCTCCAGCTGACAGGGAGTTAAGCTGAGGTTTAACTGCAGAGGCTGATCTGGAAGATACACTGCATGGAGACACATCTGTCCCAGCTCTGCAGTGCCATCACCTCTCTAACAACCTTTGTGCTCACCACTTCCACAGAGGGCTCAAACATGACACAGAGGTGGTTCTTACACAACAGGAAGGCTATGGGGAGATACTATAGGTATTTTCTGGTCACTTATGGTACTACATGAGCGTGATGTGTTACAGGAGGAAGGCACCTCATGCTTTCTTACCCAGATGTTGCACCACGTGTCACCATACACATCCAAGACAGCAGGATAGATGCAGTGACTAAGAGAGGCAACTCCCTTTTTCTTCCTATGTCTCAAGCTCCATTTGCAGATCACATAAGCCCCTTCATTGCTTACAGAGGCAGAAATGCATCCCTGGTGTGAGGGAGCAGCATGTTGAACTGCTGCCAGTGATGAGGATGGGCTTTGCAGGGTGGGGAGGGATCAAGGTGCTCTCCCCAAATGGGCCCCCTGATCTCTTATTGCTCTTCATGCCTGGAAACAGGCTGTTTGGAGATTCACCAACAGACACCAGGGCACAGCAGGCCCCTGAAATCCTACCTGTTTTGGGGAATGTCTATGGCAGTGGTGCCATTTCCAATGCCCAGGGCTTGGGCAAGGGCTGGGCTATCCCAGGGGATAGACAAACCATAGGGAGCAGCCCCAGCAAGGGCGGGTCAGGCTTCTTACCTTGGCCCACTCGTCCCCAGACATGGCTTGTCACAGGCAGGCAGGCAAAAAAGAACCAAGTGTGAATCAGCATGGTGACCAGGACCTACAGGAGGGAAAATATCAGGAGGGAGAAGTAAAAGTTATATTTCACCATGTCAAAATCCAGGTTTTTTCAGTCCTTAGTCAAGGGGCAACAGGCCGAAATCTACACCTCTGGCCATCACTGACAGCACAGAGAGGGTGGCTGGAGAAGCACATGTCAATTTTCCTGTGATCCCCATAAATTATTCTGCCTTCTTGGTTTCTCCAGTGTAACTGTTCAGGGTCTTGGCCTAAATTGTATTTATAAACCTGATGGGGAGTAGGCTTTGCCACAGCACTCCTCTCAGCCTGCTTGGTCCTGGAGGTGGGCACTGCTGTCTGGGCAGGACAATCTCAACAGTGGGACTGTAAGTGCTGGGCTCTGTTCTGAGCATGGAAATAGGAAACTGGCCAATGACTGGACAGAGAGATTCCAGAATAACTTCTGGTTTAAATTCTGCAGAAGTAAATTGTGATGATCATGATGAAAATCATTACAGGTATACAGACAGCACATTTCTCCTGTCCCTGCCATATATGCACGGTTCAAAAGGGGAAAAGCATTTATAGGAACACTCTGGCTGAGCTCCTCACACCTCAGTCGCTGTGATAAAGCACTTTTGCAGCAGGAGGGATCCACAGACTGAATGGAGTCTGCATATCAACAGTTTACAAAGAAGGGGTTTATTTCTTATTTTGCAGCAGAGTTGTCAAGAAGCTCTGGGCTGGTTGGGATAGTCTTGCTTTAACTTGTTCACCTGAACAGAGTGAAAACAGAGGCAGTTATAAACTTAATCATGGCAGAGGATCAGTCCAACTCAGGAACAACCTCTGCAGCATGGACAGAGCTGGGTGGCTGAGGACAGACAGCCCCAGCCCACAGACCTCGAGTACCTGCAGGTGCTTTGCTGGCCTGGATTTCCGTGTTACTCAAGTTTGGTCAGAAATGTCAGGTCAGCATAAAACCACCCTGGTGGAAAAAGTGCCTCCCCCTCATCTTGCTCTCAATAAACCAGGTTTTAAATACACGTTGTTGGCCTTTAGCAACGCACCATTGGCATCTGTCATTTCTGTGCTCCACATTTCAGCCTTATTGCTTTTGGCAGAACCAGACCATACACCCGCTTCCTCCACTGCCGCCTGCAGTGACATTTCATTTCTATTCCTTTTGATGGACAGGTATTTAAAGGCTCCTGGCAAATGCCTATTTCCCTTCAAACACGTCAACTTTGTAGCGATTTCAAGTAAAAATAAATATGCACGTGAGTGACCCAGCCATGATCTCCCAGGGTTTAAATCAGTCCTAAGTTGCTGGAAGAATGAATGGAAAAATATGCAAGTTAAAACAAGGAGTTGTTAACCACTCTACTCTGTCTGTGATTATTTTTATTTTTTTTTGATTGAAGATCAGGTTATACAGAACAACTGTAGTGTAACCAAATCCCTCAGCCGTAGGAAACACTTGCTTTATTTTTCCAGCTAATAAAATGAGGTCATTGCTTATAAAAAACAGCAAACATTTTACAGGAGGGGTTTGGGACTCTGACTATCAGCTCCAGAAAAGCAAAGCCTGCCCTGGCTTCGGAGGTCCTTGTGGCAGACAGCAGCAAGTAGCAGGCATTTTTCAAAAAAATCCCTGAATTAAAAGTTCATTTTGCCATTTTGCAATGCCAACCAAACTGCACTTCATTTCCTTGCCACTTCCCCGTTGCTCTGTCGGCAAATGGAATGCCAAATTCTGGCAAAAGCACTAGACTTGTACGATCTTTTCATGTTAACCAGAATTATATGGAATCTGAAGTCCAAAGAATTAAACTCATGGGCTCCTCCAGCCTGCACTTGTTGGGGCTTATTGGGGCTTATTGCAGGCTCTGACTCCCCCGGAGGCTTGAGCTTCTCCCTGACAGTAAGGATGAGTTCAATATTATCACAGAGCGATTTGGCCTGGAAGGGACCTTAAAGTTCATCTTATTCCATGGGCAGGGACACCTTTCACTTGCTCCAAGTCCCACCTAACCTGGCCTTGAACATTTCCAGAGATGGGGCAGCCACAGCTTCTCTGAGCAACCTATTCTTCTGCGTCTTCACCAACATTCATTTTCCTCCCTGTAAATCAGGAATAACAAATGCACCTGTTTGAAATGGCAGAAGACACAAGGCTGGAGGAGCTCCCTCTCCACAGGTCACCTGCAAGATCCCAAGCCCTCACTTCAGAATCCCGTGGTCCCTTTCTATCCATTTCTGCCATCATTGATGCCACCATCCAGCCAGGTTAAGCTGTGGATCCTGGGACTGAGGGGACCGCAGTGACACCAGCCTGCTGGCAGGCAGGGAGCCTCTCTCCTGCCACTCACCCTCAGGGAAGGAATTTGGAGGCAGCAACACATGGAGCATGTGGTGAGTATTTCCAGGGCCTGGAAAATAGGTGTGTGTGGGGGACACACAACTTTCTACTTGTTCCAGCTGTGTGCTCAGAGAGATTTTGGAGGTTAAGGCAGTCAGAGATCCCCTTATTTGTACAGGACATTTTACAGGTAGTCACATCAGTTAAAGAAAAAAAAACTCTATGCCAAAAATCCCTGCCACTTATTTAAATCAGCACAACTAAAGGTGAGGATTTGGGGGCACTGTGAATTATTGCCACTCTCCACAGCCAGACTTAGGGGACATTTTCTCATCCCAGAGGTCATCGGTGTCTCTGCACAGAAGTGCTGGCAGAAGCAATGTCACCTCATGTCCCACTCACTGCCAGACACACGAGCAGTGCTGGGGACAGCCCTGCGGGCAGCCAACTGCAGAGGATAAATCTCCCCCACATTCCCTGAGTGCTTTGCCAGTAAAAGGATCTAAACAAGAGTAAAAAATCACATTCATCAGCCCGGTTCGGTTCTCTCCTGGAAAAGTTCTGTATTTCAATTCCTCTATTGAGCAAAAAGTCTCAGTTATCCCAGCACCAGTCTCAAAATAGTGAGATATAAGTTCCATTTTTAGGAAAACTTCTGCAACTGAACTTTTGCAACTCCCCCAGCCCTTCAGGCTGGGTTACATCAACTCATTACTGACCCACCCACACCTCCAGGTGGGAAAAACACAGATAGCAAACTTTTCCAAGTACTGTCCTTTCTGGCAACAATTTCCTGCAGTTCTGTACTATTAACCAAAAAAATAGAGGCAAAAAATCAACGAGAAAAAGTGTATTTCTCACAGCCATCACTCCTAAAGAACTGCCAAAGAGTCCTGGCAGTATTTTGACTGGCAGGGAACGTGAGCCTCAAAGCCCCTTCACTGGAAGAGGGTGAGACCTGTCATCCCTGTGCGGCATCGGCAGCGCTGCCCCACTCAGCTGCGCCAGCTCTAAGTTTCCCGGAGAGCAAAACCCTGCAGAAGTTGCCCGCTTGACATCCCCACACATGCCCCCAAACACCACAAGCCCCTCCTCGGCATCCCTGGGAACCGAGCCCCGAAGGGGAACGAGCCACAGACCTCTGCGGAGCGGCGCGGTTTCCCTGGAATCAGCCGGGAGATGCGGCAAATCCACCTACATCCTGAAATCGGGGGAGAAGCTGCCCTGGCGCCTCGTCCGCTCCTCGGCGTGATTAAAGATTTCAATTCCCAGACGTCAGGAGGGGTAAGGAAGGGGAGGGAGAGCAGGGGGAGAGGGATGGGATTCCCCCACCTCCCTCCCTGCACGCAGCTTGGCCCCTTCGCGCAGCCAAATAAAGCATGAAAAGCAAGAGCCTGCTTCTATGAAAAGCTGTAAACGGCTTTTAGTGGCTTTGCTAACTACATAAAATATCTATCTGGGAATGTGCACGCTGATTTCCTAGAACACAGCAACAAGTTGCGGCTCCTGCTCACCATCAGACTCCCTGGGATAGAGTCAGCCCAGCCCCACTCACATCCCATTAAAAGTTTTTGAGAGCCCAGCATGTGCACTGAAGGCGAGTTCTGCTGAGTTTGTTTAAGGAAATTAAGCACATCTGTAAGTGTTGCAAGGCCAGCGGGTGAATCATGAGCTGGAGCTCGATGGTGCTGCGGGATCCCCGGCTGTGGGATGCAGCCCTGATCCGCTCCAGGATGAGGTCCTCAGAGCCAGGAGCACCTGGGACACACACCCAGCTCCCTGCCAAAACTTTTTTGGAAAGATTTCATCCTCACCTCCAGGAATGGAATGACTGACAGTGGCATTTCTTGTTACAAACAGAGGCCAGATTTTCAGCTGCATCTGCAGGCACTGTCAGCATCATTCTCCCATTGCAACCAACTGAGCTATAAAACACTTGCAATTGCCTTTCAGCAGGAAACATGGATGCCTTTGGAAGTGTCAAATTTAAGGGGGAAAAAAGTCATAGTTTTCAAAATATTTTGCACGATAAACAAACATTTGTTAGTTTCGTTGCAGTTTTATTTTACAGTCTCATAAATACTTAAAAACATCACAATATACAGACCAAAAGATAACACCAAAATGAAGCACATAAATCATGGATTCACAGATTGATTTGGGTTAGAAGGGACCTTAAAGTTCCTCTCATTCCACCCCCCCCTACCACTGGCAAGGACACCTTCCACTAGCCCAGGTTTCTCCAAGCCCCATCCAACTTAGCCTTGAACACTTTCAGGGATGGGGCAGCCACAGCTTCTCTGGGCAACATGTGGGGAACTAATCTTATTAAAACAAAATATGGAGCATTTGGTACCCCATGGAGAGAGGGTTGTCACTGCCTTACATGTAAATACCACAAATTACCTCTTCTCTAATTCCTACTGGATTTCAGAGTTTGCTTGTGTTTGCTAGTTTATTTTAAAAGTAGAAGAAGGTGAGAAAGGAAAGAGCACATATCTCACATGCTTCACTTTCAGGGAATTTAGACCATGAGCTAAAAATTCCTGCTCTTTACATCAGAAAAACCTGGAGCCATTTCCAGTGCTTATGTTCAGGGTGTTGCTTTCTGACCTACCCTTCCCAAGCTGCCCTCACACCACCGTGGCCTTCTGGATTTGACTTTAGTTCAAGCCAAACACCCTGGGCTAAACCTTGGAGCCATCACAGACACCCAAACCCTCTCTGAACAGGATTTAAGAAGCAAAAAGGCAGATGGAGTCTGCTTTACTCATGCACAGAATGGCTACAAATAACAACTGTGAGCGTATTGACAAATGGATGAGAAGATGGTCTGGTTTCACTTAAGGGCTGGAAGGACCCAGTGGATTGTCAATGCAAACATGTTGCCTGGACTGGATTCCAGGATTGCTGAGCTCCAAGTAGTCCTATTTGGCACCAGCACTGGGGAACACATATCCCTTTAGACCAAGGGAAAAAAGGCAGACAGCAGCAAGGCAATACCTAATACACAGCTGACACCAGATTTTCCAAGAAAGTCAACCTCACTTTAACACAAATCAATATTACTATTTTGAGGCTTTTTGGGGTTTGGTTGGTTTATCTTTTTTAAGGCTTGGTTTGTGGCCAAAGGAACTGCACTGAGGACCCTGCCCGGAGCAGGAGTGTTGGAAATAATCCTCTCTATGCACAGCACAGCAGGCTAATCATGAACAGGATGCTCTGTGAACTGGAAAGCAAGAAACCTCCCCAGTTTCTTGTTATTACCTGCTATTTTATATTTAGTTCACTTTCAGAGTAGTTTGCAAGGCATATTTTGCACTGGTGGCAAATACAATTATCCTGCGAGCAGCAGGGTGCAGGAGGGCTACATTTTGGTGGCTTTTATTCATTTCTGTTCCTTCCCAGAGTCAAACTCAGACAAGGACACGTTTCCTTTTGGGCATACTCTGGTTTTGGTCTCTCCTTTCCCCCACTGTCTCCCACCACTAGGTTGGTAGCAGCCTAAAATATTTGGGACCTCTGCCTGCCTCCATGCTGAGGCGAAGCTGGTTAATGAATTTAAGCATTATTAGGTGGTGGGGGCACAAAAAGCACAATCATGGAAGTCTCACCTTTTCAAGAAACAGCTGGGAACAGCACCCAGCCCTGGCTGTGAGTGTGGCTAAGCCAACAGAGTAGCAGAAGCCTCAGACTTTACAAGGAAGCATACATTCCTGTCTTCATTTCCTTATTTTCTTGACAGAAAATAAGGAAATGAATAATGGCACGGCTAACATGTTCTACTGGAGAGCACATTGTGTTCTCGGTAGACTGCACTGACAGCTCAGGGGAGCTCAGACACACTCACTTGGTATCAAACTTCTTGCTGCTTCCCAGCTTTACCACCTGCCTTGCAGCCTGGCTGGTGAATGGACTCTTCTAAGACTTGATTCATAAAGCGCTGAATTCTCACACTGGCACCAAAAAGGAGCTGCAAGAGCTTAGACACTCTCAAGAATGGGTAGAGCCAAATATTTCAAAAGCATAAAAATCTGAGACTAGTCCATTAGTATGTATTTATTTGAAAATATATTAAAATGCCTGGCTAGCATGTCACAGTGAATGGTCAAGCTTGGTCCCTCCCCACAGTCCATCCCTGCTTAGTGGGGCATCCTGCCTTTCCAATCATCAGTGGGATGAGACTCCTTTACTCTTCAATGGCTTCCATGACTTCCATCACGAGAGTCCGTGGTCCTGTCATGATGAGGCTGCTGATGGTCTGATAGTCCAGATGCAAAACATACACACCATTCACTGAGAAAACAAACTGGCACACCTGGAAGAGAGGAGGGACAGGTTACCTGCAGTCTCATGGCACCTTCTGCCTCTGACTGACTGGAGTCAGGGGCTGTGATGCAAATAACTTACCTCAAAATCCTAGAAACCCTAAAGCATCACCACTCCATAGCTACATTAATAATCACAGTGCTACAATCACTGTATCATGAAAATGGGGCCAAAGGGATTTAGACTGTGAGCTAACAGAGAAAAAATAAGGGACTCATTTATGAGCAGTGGTTCATTTCACAGATGGAAATGAGGCACAATATTAACATCTAGCAATTTGGTAGCAAATGAGATTATGTAAAGAGAAATTAACTGGGCTCTTGAGTAAATGAAACAAATTCATCCATCCCCTTCCAATCCTGCCTGAAGCAAACAAGGAGTCGCACTCTGCCTCTGAAGAATCCCATTATTTCAAACATCCATGTTACTTTAAACTTATATCAGCTTGCAGAAATGACTCCGCTGCTGGGGCTTTTATAGGGAACTGGGAAACTCAACATTTCTTTCATTCATGCCTAAAACACTATACATGAAACTCATACATGCCTAGGCCTAAAATGAGTTTCAAGATCTCAGTTCATTTCACCTGAGCTGGAAATCCTGGAAGTTACTTGCTGAATCAAATCAAGTCATCATTCTAAGGTTATTCAGCTTTAGTGTACATGGAAAACAGCTTCATGCAGAACTCTGTTGCCAATAGCAGGGAAACAATATGCATTACACCTCAGGAACTGTGAGAGCACATGATTCAGGATAAACCTCTGCTCCTTCCCTGCTTCACTGGGGTTATGTACAGACACTGGAGCTGAGCTGGGAATTCTCTGTTTTGCTTTCAGCAGCTCATACAGTTTTGACACCTCCAAAGTATTGCATGGGGATGGTTTAGTTTTGACAGAGATTTTTTGAGTTTTAGCTGCCCACAGCCCCTCTGCTTCCCTGGAAAAGGCAAATCCTCCATTGTGCCACCACACACAGTGCACTGTGCCTGCAGAGATCATCCTTCCCTCCACCTCCCAGAGCTCCCTGTGCTGACTCTGTTGGTCTGATCCCAGAGGACCTGTTCAGCCCAGAAGGCTCAAACAGGACATAAGTCCTGTCCCTTGTTAAGTCACCATGAATAAGAAATACCTTCATCCCTGCAGCAGCAGCAGGTCCTCCAGGGTCCACTGCCTGGATGTGGCAAGGTCTTCCTCCTCGGACCACAAACCCCCAGCCCACTGCATCCCCCACAATCTACAGGCAGAACAAGAGTTTTAAAAACCAAGGAATGGGCTGGATAGACGAGATGCAACAGTTCCTAGAGAGATGGAGAGCTCATGATCCTAATCTCTTATGGGTGGGAGAGAAAGGGCTGTGCACCCGGTGAGATGCAGAACTGATTAATTGCTCTCTGCAAAGCTGCTTTGTGATTAATATTCTCTGTCAGCAAGGGCAGAAGAGTGGAGCACATGCAGCATTAGGCTGAAGTGCGAGGCATGCACCCAAGAGCATGCTGAGAACATTTCCAGAGCACGCACACGGTGCCTCCTCCTTGGCACAGCAAGCATTTCTAGGGTGGAAGTAGCCCCTCTTGCCTTTTCCCACTCTGATCTCAGTCTGTCAGAGCAGTTTGCTGTAATGCTTCGGCCCTCTGATGTGACTAAAAGAGAAAAGGAATTCCCAAGGGACTTTGCACATTACACATATAAATAAATAACAGCAACTGCAGAGCTAAGCAGGAGGAAATGAGCCATGAAAGGCCCAGGCTGGCAGAGTTGAAGGGCAGGGCAAGAGCATTCAGGAGAAGAATGAACAGCACGTCCTCATACATGTCATACTAATCACCGGCTTTATTTTCCTTGCTATTTCCCACCACTTTTTACAGCACACTTAATTTGGGAACCTTATCCACAGTTCCTTTTGGGACCCCACAGGCACTTTCCACCAGACCAGGTTGCTCCAAGCACCATCCAACCTGGCCTTGGACACTTCCAAGGGTGAAGCAGCCACAGCTTCTCTGGGCAGCCTATGCCAGGGCCTCACCAATGGCAAAAAGACCTCCAAAATGGGAGTCCTGATCTACCCCTTTAATATAAATTAAACTATTGCAGGGGCTGAGCATATTTTCACCCACCGGAATATGTGAGGACATTTCCCCATTGAGAGTTACCAACAAAAAGCCACGATGATGTGACATGCAATCAAAGTTATAACATAGAGAGGTCAGAGCAGCCAACAGAAAGCCATCCAAGCGCAGGCAGGGAGCTGGAGAGTGATGGATTGGCAATGCCATTCACAATGGTCACTCACAGTCAGTGTTTTCTTGACATAAGGGGCTCCAGGGGACAGGAGCTCTTCATTGGTGACGGGTCTCTTTAACACTAGAGCAGAAGGTGACAGATTCTATCAGAATCAAGAGGTTTGTACTGTAAAGTGCATAACAAGGCAGCCTGGGGATTACCCTGGGCTGGAAAACAGATGTTAGCTCCACAGTTACTGCACACAGAATTCTTTGCATTCATCTCAGTGTTTTTCCAAACACTTGCACAACTTTTCAAATCACAAAACAGAGGTGAGGCTGACCCTCTCCTCTTGAGGAGCTGGGGCTCAGTGAGCCTGTGCCCTGAAGGAAGGGATGTATCCCATGTAACAATAGGGCAATGCAGAAGCCCAGACCTGATTTGGGGTTGCACTCAGCCACAGGAGGGAATACCAGCGTTGGGGCAGCACTGAAGTAGGGGTTGGAGTTTCCAGAGAGGGAAGTGATGCTGCTCCTTCGAACCGCTGAGACAATTTTGATCTCCTTGTTGGTCTGGACTGAAAGAGGCAGAAATAACAATTGCTCAAGAAGAAACAGACTAGTTTAAAACAACAAATTTCACCCCACAGCCTGACCCACCCCTGAAATATGCATTTGAGCTTAGGAAGAACAAGACTAGCTTCAAAGAAAGATCAAGAGCTGAGTTGATGCTAAGTTGAGTTATTTTCCTGGGATGTGGAGCTGTGACAGAGACTGCCACTGTGTTGTCACAAATCAGTGGGGTGGGTGGTCACTTCATGGGATGTCTGGAGGAACATCCTACACTCTGCTGGAGCAACACCCTCAGCTCTGGGATACTCTGGAAATGTAATCCTTGCTTTCACACCCCTCCACAAATACATTTGCAGTTACCAGAGAGAAAGCTGGTGTTGCCTGGATCTGGGTTGAGCTTGCGAAGGCAGAAGGGGCTGTCAGGGCTCTCGGAGAGGGCACGAGAAGAGTTCTCATTGAGTAACTCTGTGAGACGCCTCCTCCGTCGAAAGTTAATCCAGAAGTGGTACAGGATGTCACTGTCAAAGAAGTGATGCCGATTGGAGACTAGGAGAGAACAGGGGAGGAGGGAGAGGCTGAGGGGGTGCAAAAATTATATAGCAAATATCCTGAGGGACCCCAGTGAATTGCTTTTAATGCCTCTGTGCTCTACGGCAGTTTTTCTGACTGCCTCAGAATGCTGCCTGCAGGGAGGGAGGAACAGCACGGCCACCTCCTCAAGAGGCACCATCTCCCAGGGGTGCATTTGATGTCACAGCCCTCCACCTGTCCCCATCCCAAGACACTCAGAGGACTCCCTGCTTTCCTAATTGAAAGTTTAATTCCAGCAGATAGTTATGATCTCCAGCCAAGCAGAGCTGAAAATTACATCCTCACACCCCAGCCCTCCAAACCCAGGGGTGGATCCCAGTCCTGTGGCCGGCAGCTTTGAAGAACTGAAGAGCAATAGCTCAGATTTCAGCTCAAAGCCTTTGCGGGTGGTGGAAGATTGCTCCGATTTCAAAGGTCACCAGCTCCAAACATAGAACTAAAAGGCTCCATTGCCATCTCCAAGTGGGCACTTGACCAGCACTTGTTGCATGACATGAATGGGGATTTGTTGCCAGCACAGCCTGACAGCTATGCTCATCCCTCACTTTCCATGCCAGCTCTGGCCAGACCCTCGCTCACCATGCTGAATGATCCCATGCTCCAGCAGGGCCCGTCCCAGCTCCACTGCTTCCTGTCGGTTCTCCACTTCTCCCTCCTGAATGAGCCAATCGACCATCTCACAGCCCAGGAAAGTCCTCTGGTACTTCACAGAGTTCTCCTCTCTCACCTTCAGAATTGACTCCTCCACGCTCACCAGCCTGGCACAGGGGTGGATAAGGCTCCTGTGATGCCACACATCCCTGCCATCCCTCACAGGAGCTGCAGCCAGCCAAAGCAAGGCCAAGAGAAGCAGGCAAAGCATTGCAGCCAAAACACTGTGCTGCCTGGGAGCAGTGGGAAAGGAGGGAGGAACACAGAGCTGCAGTCAGGGATCTTTGTAAATCTTCATCACAGCAGAGGGTGCAGCTTCAGCAAAACCAGTTCAGCTGCGACCTCAGCCAAAGACTGCAGGGGAAAGCCAAGCAAGCGACCAAATGCAAGCAACACATGGCAGATATTCCAAATGGATGGAGAAGGTGGGTTTCAGTCAGCACATACTCCACTTGCAGCATATGTGAGAGCTAAATCCAGTGTCTCCACGAGAGGGTGCAGCTGGCTCAGCCATGAGATAAGTTTGGCTGGATGCTCTCCCATCCCACGGCCACTGCTGCGGATCCAAAGCAAAGTACAAGGGATACACATCTGGCAAAAGGGCAGGGAGACACCCAAAATCACTGCTTGCCTGGATGAAGCACTCCTCCTTCAGTGCCAGTTTGTGGCTCTGATTAACGGGGTTGAGGCTGTGAAGATGTGAAGGGGCTGTTAAAGGAAACAAGCCCAGAGAGAGGGCAGGGGTTGAACCCCGGGTAGGTGGCTTGGATTTAGAACTAGAAACAACCAACAAAGAAATCTAAACACTTGGAGGTGGAAGGAGTTTTCTTTACTCAGAATTAGCTTTTCCATTACAAATCTTGCAAACAGACTAAGCGAGGCACAGGGGCCCAGGTCCACAAGGGTCCTGAAATTCCATACCCTGCTGACTTTGTTCGTAAGTCCTAATAGAGCTGGTGGAAGCAGCTCACCCAAAATTGGCTAGAAGCATGCTGGGAATGGCCACTGGATATTCTAATCCCAGGAGCACTCAGACTGCACTCTAGCAACTTCCCTATACATATCCCAGAAGCTGCACTTGGGCTGGAGCCCTTGGAAGCATCCATGAGTTCATAGTCCAGCTCCTGCCACATCCCCAAGGATGGCAGTTGTCCTGCAGCTGTGACAGGGCTCTGGAAACAGCATTTCCCAGTGGGACAGCATTGGGTACAGAGAAGGAAAAGTAAAGCCAGCAATAGCTGTAGCTCCCAGCTGCAGAGCACCAGCAGCCAGCACAGCCAGCAGAGCACACTCCCAACACCCCGGGGTGCTGGGATAGGACTCACGTACTTCTCATAGAGACTCTGCCCTCGCATGAACACCTTCACATCCTTGCTGAGAGGGAAGGTCCCGTCATCCTTGCGGAAGCGGTACAGCAGCTTGGCATCCTTGTAGTCTGAGTGCTCGTCACAGACTGGAAGAATTCAGGGCAGGGATGTCAATCCAAGAGGGACAGACAGGGCTCACACTCAGCAGGATGTGTCCAGGGCTGCATGCCATGTCCTCTCTGCACCATGAAGCAACCAGCATCTGAGCCCTCAGCCTCCCAAAATTAGCTGCTTATAAATACCTGCAGCCCATGGTGAGAGAGGTTAGCCCCAATGTACAGACCTTGGGAAAGCTGGAGTTTGAGTCTGCATTTGATTCAGACACTAAAAGATTCATTAGAAAAAACAGAGATTTTTTTTCTTTTAATTTAAATGTTGATATTTAGGTTTAGACTAAAAGAGAACAAACAGAATTGTCTCAACTCTTTTTAGAAAGCTGCTGCCACTGTAATTAGGCTTGAAGGACAGAGGAAAACACCCCACATGGCATTCAAACCCCCAAAAAATCACCTCTGTTTGTCAAAAATATTTGTAAGCTAAAAAATATAATGGCAGGAACTTTTCCACACCATTTTGTGCCAACCCTGCCCAATTCATTTGTGTGGCAAACTGACCTCAGGAGAAAATTTTCTTCAAAGCCACAACTGGACTAATCAAATCTGTATGAAAAGCCTTGGTTTCATCTTGGGGATGGGCACACAATCTGTAAATGAATGGCTGTTAAGTCCATGCAACCTTTAGCAGGTAAATATTTGGAATGCAGCTTTGAGATAAACTTGCTTGCAACAGATTCCTAGACTGCAAGTAAAAAAAATAAATAAAAGACAAAAAACCAGCCCCAAAATCACACTGAAGCTCTTAAAGGAAGCCTGTGTTCAGATCAGCACATCTGAAGCAAGAAGAACAAACTTCAGTGGTAAAAAACCCCAAAGAGCAGAGTAAAGAATATGCCTGCAAAACAAAGAAAATTAGTCAAAGAGAAAAGAAAACCCACAAATGTTTCCTCACTTAAGTAACGTCATCCCCTAGAGTGAAATTCAAAAGGTGCAAGATACTTCTTGTGAAAATTTTAACACTTTTTCATCCTTCTGAGCAGACCGGCAAAACCACATTCCTCTTCTGGTGAGCAGCAAAATGCCAAAACTTGTCAGATTATCTGGAGTTCATCACTCCTGCTGAGCATTCGCCTTGGATGAAATCAGGACACTGAAGGCCATGACTCATGGAGCAGGAGGGAAGGATGAGGTTGATTTAAAAGGGAAAGTTTGTACCTCTAAGGAGCGACAATTCCAATGCCATTGCAAACAGGAATAGAACACAAAGCCTTACAGGACAGTGGCCACAGAAAACCAAAGCGTTTTTACTGTTTGAAGACCCATTTCAATGTGTTTCCAGCGTGTAAAATTACCAAAGCTCAAACCACATCAGACAATTAAAAAGCAGCACAATGATCTTCATGAGATAATTATTATCTGGATCCCAGCAGAGAAGAGGGCAAACAGTTTAGCCAGACAACTGCCAAGCACGTAGAGCAGTGCTGCATTAGCAGGCAGCTCTCTTTGCACAGGGCTAACAAAAATTAATGGACAAAAGGCAAGTTGGAAAGTCAACTTCTGTGTCCTGCCAGGAATTACCACAGAGGCAGGATGGACGAGTCCCAGCCAGCAATCAAAACACTGCTGGCACCCAGTGCTGCACAGGTTTAATTAACTAATGGACTTATTTGAAACTGTCAGCTGGAGAGATGGAAAAATAATCAGCTTGAAGTGTTAATGGTTAACTGAGAAGTCCCTGCTTCAGCTTTATGCTTTTGTGATAAAGCACAGCAGCAGTTTATTTTTATTCAAGGCAGTCTAATGTAAAGGGCATTAACCTCAGCAAGTAGCAGATGGCAACAGAGAGTGTTTGCATTGCAGTGGTCAAAGGCAGCTATTTCTGGACCCTGCAGAAGAGGGGGGAAGAGAGGGCTGGATTTGGTGTGGCCATCATCTGCTTCTGTCTCCTCAGCTGCATCCTCCACCCAGCTCCAGGTTACCACAGTTCCTGTTCCAAACACTTGGGAACAAGAGAGGTCAGCCACAGCCTCTCCCACCGATGGCAGAGGTGTACCAGGGATGTTTGAGAATCTGGGACTTTTGTTCCTGACTGGGCCTGAAAATCATGGAGAAACTGCTCTTTACCAACATAAAGCACATGTTTTCTTTTATTCTACAACCAAGGGCTGGACCTTGGGGATTGCTCTGCAGCTCAGGGACAGGCATAGAGCTCAATCCATGACCTGAGTTGATCTAAAATTCCTGAAAGTTCCAAATAAATTTTAAGAAGGAAAAAAACCTGAATACTAAGAGCTGGGCTTAGGCATAAAGCTGCCTTGCCCCCATATCCCCTTCCTTTTTTTTTTTTAACATGTTCTATGAACAAGCCTTTGAAATGGCTTCTCACATATAAATCCCAAGGGAGGCATTCCTACAGGATTGCTTCAGCTCCAGGTTTACAGGTCCTGGACTACTTTTGCTTGGAGTGATGTGGACTCCACAGCCCTACTGGTCCCATCACGGGGAAACTGAGGAACACTGGGCTCTTATGGTAAGAAAATGAATTTTTCTACAGATGTGAGTATGTGCTGTAATTCCACTTCTGCATGACACAAACATGAGCCAGGCCAGGTTTTTTACAAATATCCACCTGGCTGGATGCAGGTCAGGTTTTACTGAACTGGCTTCTAAATAAGAGACACTTCAGATGCCATTTTACCAACACACAGCCCAAGCCCCTTTTCTGGTGGGCAGGGAACTGGCACATCCCCCAAAGCAATGCATCTTCATACAGATCCAGCCCCATACAGCCTCATGCCTGCCCATCCTCTCCCAGCTTCTCCAGGAGCCTTCACCCATAGGAGAGCAGTGAGCAGGGACCTGGCCATGCTTCTGTATGCAGGTCTGATGGACACACACGGTGTGCAGACACACAGACACCTCCCTGGGGAGGCTCAGCAGGCAGCAGAGACACCCACACACCGTGATGGATGATGTAGTGGTCCATCAGCTTCTGCATGAGGCGGATCCCTGTCTCTCTGTCCGGCGCTTCCTTGTGGTCAATCAGCCAGTCCGTGAGTTCCTTTGCCACGAAGCAGTTCGGGTACGTCCGGAGGTGGAAACGTCTGTCCTTGATGAGCTTCCCATCGTGGAGGCGAAGCCTGGAGGGAAAGGCAGCCACTGAGCAGAGCTGGTGTCACAGGGGGACTTGGGTCTGATAGCCCAGCATCTGTTCAGCCTGGGGAGACCAGTGATGAGTTGGGACTTCTGGCAAGCACCTGGACACTAATAAATTCAACCAAACTGCATCAGTCAATCCCAAGAGCCTCTCCATCATCCCCTTCTCTCCTCCTGTCACTGTGCAGGTTGTGTAATTGCCTCCTCCAGACACAGTCTGCCCCACACGTCTTTTCATTCTAAACAAGCCCCTAACAAACACACAGCAGCAAACCAAAGAGAGTAAAGAGGGGCTAAAACTCAGAAAAAAATAGCAGTATATATATTTGTCATCTCAACACCATTCTGTGTCTAGTTCTCCTTCCCCATGACCATGACAGCAGGAATAAATCTGCCCCCAGGACAAAGTCTTAGTCACAGCTCCAGGTGGTAGCAGTTAAGAGGAGCCCTGGTTTCTTCTGTCTAGGCAAGGAGTGCCAGGTGGATCCCATCACTACCTACTGATCCATGAACCCATTAACCCACAGCAGCAGTGGACAACATTTTCCGGTTCAAAGTGGGATTGACTGGGATACAGTTTACTGAAACAACAACCTTCCTATCCTGAAAACCCTGATGTTATGGCTAGCCTGCAACTCTGATGGAAAGATATATGCGGGCAAAAGTGCTCAGGTGAGCATAGCTTTGACTTTCAAAAGGACCTTAACAACTGAGCAGGCCACAAGGCACAGAGTTCTTCTGTGTTCCAGCCAAAGCCAACCCAGTCTGGCAGGAGATCTGTCCAGGGGCCAAACTTTTGCCCTGTAGTCATGATCGTTCCCAAAACATCAACCCTGGAAAATGCCCAGTGGATGCAGCAAGCTCAGAGGGGAGATATTAATTAAACATCTCCTGTATAACTCCAGGATGTTTTTGGTTTCAAATTATTCATCTCAATTCCTGGTTTTGCCCTGGGCCAGTATATTTTATTAAGGTATTAATCACTGCAGCCTTTCGCTATTTCATGCCTCAAGTTCTTTTGTTCTTTTTGGAAAAGTTCTGTCCACAATACCTCCCTCAAATCATGAGGTCTACATTCTGTATTTCACTCTTTACTTGGAAGGCTCATTCCCAAAGCACTCGTTCTGCATATGGATTTTACCCACAAAGAACAGTCCACAGACAGCTGCCTTGCTATTTTTAGAGTTTTTGTCTTTTTCCTTCCTTTTTTTCATGGTCTACTGTCAAAATGCAATCAGACACAGCCAGCAGTGACTACAAACAGAGGCTCCCCATCCTGACATCCCTCTGCTATGGGAGAAGACACAGTCAATTTTTACATGCTTTCTTTCCTTTGCAATCAGCAAGTGGGAAGGCACTTTAGAGGCATGTTTGGTAGAGATAAGAAATGTTCCAAGAGTGCTCCATTACCATAAAGAGTCTGCAGGAGTCTATAAACACTATATATAGAGATATATTCACACACAAACACATATATACACACACTCACACAGACATACTTTTCACATATAATAACACACGGGTTGAATGGTTGGGAGAACACTATTTCCCCTATAGATATTTTTTTATCATGGTTCAGAATACAGAAAAAAATGCACAGATCTTACGGGACAAAAATAAAAAAAATATTTTCAACAAACAGTGCTGCTAAACCCTAAGGTTTTAAAATAAAAAATGCATTTATGCTGAAACTATCCTACTGGGGAGAATTGTAAGGACAGGAGGTAGGTGGTATTTCAGCACTTCTGGAGCAGCAGCAGGTTGGACCTCTGTGGGCAGTTTTAAACCTGTGGTAAGTTTTTCCCTCTGTCCTGCAGACCCCAGGGCAGCGGAAGAGGCACAGCTCAACTGTCCTTGTGCTCTTTTCACTTTCCTCTTATTTGCTGTTTCCTGTCAGCTCTGAGGAGACAAACTTTGTCCTTCGGGCACAGGATGCAACAGCAACTGCATCTTCCAACAGCTCTTGTATGATGTTACAAAAACAAAGCTGGTGAAACCACGACTGGGTTATAATCACGCTTCCAGATGAAAATATTAAGGAAATATATATAATGCAATATTATGAGTTTTCTAGATGGCAAAATCTACCCTGTGGACATATTATTTCTTCAAAAGGGGAAAAAAGAATAAAAGGCAGAATAAGGCGAGGATAAAACACTTGCTGGAACATGAGAATGGGCTCTTATGAAACACTCCTGGCTTGGCAGTCAAAGCGCTGCCTCCACGTGCGTTTGCTTTGGGTTGGTTGTGTTGGGTAAGCAAATTGTTTCTTTGTCAAGGTCACTACAAAGCCATCATTATTCATCCTGTGTAACCTTGTTGAAAGGGACACCCACAGCAGGGCAAATAGGAGAGAAATAAACTCTCCATCACCTCCCATGTAAACAGACCTTGAGCATCTCAAATGCCAAGGTGGATCTTTCAAGGATATTAACTGCGGTTCACATTCCCACAGCAGTTCAGTACAGATGAATGGCCTTGGAAAGATGCATCATCTAAAGGATCTTTTTTGTTCTTGTTTTCACAGGAAAGAAAAACAAACCTAAAAAACCCCAAAACAACAAACAACTAAGTGCTCACTAAAATGCAGCAACAGCCACAAGAGGATCTTTGTAAAACAGCTGCTGCTGGAGAGGCACATTGAGGCGAAACAGGCACTGCAAACAAGCTCAGCAAAGCCCAGTTTGCTGCACCCCAAGTCTGCAAAAGCACCAGTACCTGTGGAAGAGGGGAGAGCTTTGCATGCCTTTGGCAGCCCAAAGTGGTACAGAGGTGTTTTATTTTCCTGCTTGTTTTTAAATGTATGTATAGGAAAAGAAACTTAAATTTCAAAATAAAAATCCCAGCAAGCACAAGTCTACGGCCCAGTCCTCACTTTCACCAGTGTTGAAAATTTAATAACTGGCATTTCAAAGTCATTCTAAGTAGTCTCATCTGAATAACATTTACTGCCCCACGGTTCCTCAAGGAAGACATCCCCACTAAAAGAGATACAAGTCCAACAGAAAACTCCCAAACCTCCTTCAGACCCAAGGTTTTTGGGCAAGAATACAAATTTTTGCATGTTCAGCTACACATCTTTAAGTGAGCCCAATTTCCAGAGCATCAAAGTATGAACACTTTATTTAACAGCATCACAGTTTGAGTATGCAAATAAAACACTCACTACCTCTGAAAACTTTGGACAGTGGCTGAAATCACAATTTTCTTCTTCATAGGAGAAAACCTCCCTTCTCCTCTCTCTTTTTCTATGCAAGACATAAATTTACTGAGTCTATTTTATATTTAAGAGTGATTAATGCAGCTTAACAGAGTTACTAGAGCACAGCTGGTTCACTTGACCATGGGAATACTCAGACGAGAGTGCACAAGGGCTTGTCTATACTTGAGAATCTCTGATTACAGCAGGGTGTGAAGGCAAAGCACCAAAGCTATTCCAGAATATCTCTGTGCAGATAAGCCATTTGTTGCAATTAGAAGTGACTAATTGGGCCTCTCTTACAGAATGCCACCCAGGAACACACAACGCCCAGTAAAACTGGTGTGATTTTCATGCAAGTTTATATGTCTGAAGCAAGAAGATTGAGAGCAGATGTGAGGAACGAGCCTGAGACTGCAGCCCTCTCAAACTCAAGACCAAAATATCAGTGAAAATTTTTATTCTCATCATTTTAGTGGAGAGAGACTCAAGACCCAAAATTCCTCTTCCCACTTTACAGACCAAAGAGCAGCATCCTTATGGAAGCAGAGAGACCCAAGCAGACAGGCAGCCCAAACCACACTGGCCAATGTCCCCTTGGATCCATTTTATTCCCAGCCATCCCCAGGAAGCATTCCCTCACCCCTCACTTGTGCAGCTATTTCTGGCCAGGAAACACATCCTGACACTGAACAGACTCATCCCTCTGGCCAAACCAAACTCTGAGGGATTTGCAAACTTGCTGGGAAGCCAAAGAACTGTAAAGATGGAGCAAAGGTTTGTTTGATTAAATGTAATAGTGGGGAGGCAGGGCAGGAAGTGGAGAACAGGGAAAAACAAATGTTTGATATTTCATGTGGATACAACAACAGTATTTGCTGATGGAGGTTTACAGAGTCACAGCAGCCTGCAAGGCTCCTTCACGTGCTTCTGTATTCCATATCTGGGGGAAAGCAGGGGAGAACAATGTGGACATTCAGCCCTGTTCACCTGCTGTTGTCTCAGACGTCATCCAGCCTCTCTGCCTCAGTTTCCCCATTGCTATGCACTGGAAATCCAGGTCTCAGGCACTGAGTCCTTACCTGCCAGGCTGTAAAATTCCCCAAAATAAACATTCAACGTGTTCTGCATCACTCAATTCTCCTTCCAGACAGGAGTTCAAGAGAAGGAGGAGCCCAGCTGCAGGCTGGTATCCCTCTCTTCACCTTCCTCCCCAGATTTTATACCCCATGCTGGCAGCAGCTCCTTCCTGCACTGCGAATGGGCTCCTGCCCAGACCAAAGCAGAAGGATCCAACTGCTGCATTCCCAGCCAGCAGCAAAAGGACCCTCCTGTCCCTCATTGTGAACTCTCAGATTCTGGGAGTTTCCTCAACCAGGAAACTCCAATATACTCCATCTATAGGGAAAAAAATAATTAAAAAAAAAAAGGTGAAAAACTAAAAAAAAAGATGGATGTCCCCTAAACTAAATTTTGGGGTTTCTATTCAACTTTATCCCAGTGCAGTGTACTGGAAGGGCTCTGTTGACAAACAAATTTACTGTATCCCCTTCTCCTTCTTACACTCACAATCATAACATAGTCCAGGGTCTGATAAGCTCCTGTCCTGCAAAAGGTACAATGAGGTCACATCACTCCCCAGACATGGAACACAGTTTCAACACACAGCTTGATTATTTTATTTTTTCTCTGAGTACCTGACCCCTTCCTTTGGCCCAGGCTCTAGGACTCAATTTAAACTTCAGTCACTCCAGATGAGTAAAATACTGGAAATATGAATAAAAAAATAAATATGAATAAACCTTCCCTGACACTTTGAACACTGGCTGTGTTTTCAAGATGGGGCCCCAATCCTCAGCTGAGAGTTATCAATCCTTTATACAGTGTAAATAATAAAGCTAAAGCTAACAATACTTACTGAGAATGGACAATAGAGCAACACTAAACTAATTAGGAGTCTGATACTAGCAAAAATCAAACTCCAGGCTATTTACATTATTCAAGGATGTATTTCCTATTTTCCACCCACATTCTAAAATAAACCAGAATGACTCCAGATACAAATGAGCAAATTCTGCTCAAGAGCTAGGAAAGCCCACAGTCACACACTTAGAAGCAAGTGGGGGTTCTGACCCCATATACAAAAATAACATGCTTTCTCAGCCATACAGGTTTTCTTGCATAGGAGACCAGATTTTTCTCTTCATGGAGAAAAAATCTCAGAAACCGCTCAAGAGCTGGGACTGCAAACCAGCAGAAGTTCCCAAAAGTGACTTTCAAGAGAGGGAAGATCCAGTACAGACATATGGCACCCAGGAGATGCTCTTCTGAGTCACCCCAAAAGTCCAAACATTCCCAGAACAATGCTGACCCCATCCAGCCAGGGACCAGGGACCTTGGCAAGGCTGCTCAGTGCCACTACATCATGTTCTGCACATGGGGAAAGGTGCAAAGGGAGAAGAAAATGTGTTGCCATCTAAACCCACCTGCCAGATCCCTGGCACCTGGAGGTGAAGGACGGGAGATGCCACGGAGGAGCAGCAGGAAGGTAATATGGGAAAGGACCTGGCTCAACACTGGTTTGGTGGGCGAAGGAAGGATCAGCGGGCACTGGGGAAGGGAAGATATTTATACCTGGGGGGGGAAAGAACTTGCTCAAAGATAAAACTTTGTGCCTCAAGCTAACAGGGTAGAGCCCAGAGCCTCGGGTCCAGCCCTGCCCCAACCTGCAGGAGGACCCCACGACCTCCTACCTCAGCTGCTCTCCAGCAATCATCACCTCTGCCCTGTAGTGCTGCTCCGTGGCTTTCTTCTTCAGGCTGTTGCTCAGGCTCTCCATGCCGAGCTGACGATGGGCTGGCGGTGGGAGATGCTCCCCATGGGATGCGGGTTGGGAAGATGCGGGTGCCCCCAGCGCCGTCCCCGGCCGCTGGCAGGGTGCAGGTTGGCAGCCTGAAGTTGCTGACTCCTGCTCCCCGCCTCTCTTTCCCTCTCGGCAGGCTCTGGAGGAGGAGCCTGCAATCTGAGCCTGGCTCTGCGGGCTTCTCACCCGCTGGCTCCAGCCCGGCTCCGGCAGGGATGCGGGAAGGTGCGGGGATGCTTCCAGCGGGCTGGGACCGCGCCCGCTCCGCTCGCTCCCGCTCCATCCCTCCGGCAGGCTCCGGGCACACGCGGGATGAGGGATGGGTGGTGTGATGGGCCACCAGATGGACAAAGCATTTACTTTCTTACTCTGTAACCTTCCTACAAGGCTTCAAGGTGTGTCATTCCCCAACACAAGCCACGTGCGTTGTTCTCATCCTCCTCCCTGCGGACTTTCTGCCTCTCCCCAGGATGGGGTGCATCCAACACCGTGGCCAACACTTGCTAAAAAGGGGGCTCAAGAGCAGCTTGAGCCCTTCCTCACTGCAGCAGCCCTCAGGTTGGATGAAGAAGCACAGGCTGTAGTTAGCAAGAGCTGGCACTAATGAGCCTGGAGCTCTGCTGGTGCCAAGCTGACACCAGATACCACCTTTAAAATCTGCCTCCAGGCACTGGTACCTGCTCAGCTACAACCAGGCATTTCCATTATTTGAGGGACTTTCTGCAGGCCAGAGCTGACCTAAAAATCACAGTGACCAGCAAAGAAACAGGCAGAGGAATTGGCATGAGAAGATGGTTAATTACATCCATCATTACAGTCAGATTCATCTGCAACCATATTTCCATTATTTAAAGCAGGAGTGAAAAGTATTGGCTGGCATAGAGGATCAAACCTCAGAAACACAAAAGAAACCTACAAAAAGTGTGTCTGGAGAAGATGAAGGGAAGGAAATTTTATCAGCTAAGGACGTTCTCCTTCAATTTGAGGTCTGATAAAGCGCCAATGAACCAAATGTTGCCTTTAGTTAGTTCATCTTTAGCAGCAATTCATCAGCCAGCAGTTCATCAGCCAGTACCTCCATCAGCACAAGTAGACCCTTCCAGGCTTATGTTCCCCCACACAATAATATTGCTAAATCCAACAGGCCTGTGTTAGGGATTTAAGAAGCACAGCACGGAACATCCAGGGCCAGAAGGAACAGGAGACACAGGGGAAAGGCACGGCTGTAACTGGAGGCACAGTGGTCTTCCTCCATCCCAGCCAGCTCTGCTGATGGAGGAGCAGCAGAGGTGCAGCTCAGGGGCTGGACAAACCTCCCTCTCAATGCTCCTGTCCAAGTCAAACACCCACTACAGCCCAGCCAGGCAGGGAGCAGCAGTGATGGGTTGCCCCAACAAGGCTCCCTCTATCCAGACTCTCCCAGGGCACACTGTCTCCCATGTCCTGCTCTTCATGCCAGGCCATAAACGCAGGGAAACAGGCTCCCCTTGTGCACAGAGGCAGGCTCAGCCCACAGCCCTGGGGCAGGTTCAGAATGGCTCCTGGAGTCCTCTCTGACGGCGCCGGGGCTGGTGTGTCTGTGCCAGTCCCAGGATAAGGGCCCTTGAGGTACTCCTGGGGCACACAGGGCTTGTCCCTGCCCGCTGCTGCAGCATCCTTCATTCCCAACGTGAATGCAGTGGGCAGAGCTTCCCAAACCTGCCCATCTCATCAGTCCCTTGTACTATTTCAACTAGGGGAAAAAACAGCTGCTGTTTTAATCATTGAATAATAAGCATTTTCCTTAAAAAAATAAATAATAAAAGAGAGAGAGAGAGAGAGGAAAGAAGAGAAACTCAGCTCCAAGGCTGAGTGTTTTACAGTAATAAGGTAAAGAATTTCAGCTCTTGTCAACTTCTTTCATGAAAAACACAGCAGGAAAAAAGCTTATCGCTCCCATAAATAACCTTGTAAAAGCTGCCCTTTAAATTAGACATTAATGTTTCTACTGAAGCTGCAAAAACACAGAAGAGAAGCTAATAAAAATATATTATCTCCCCTTCTCAAGACTGGGAAGCACTTCAGTCAAGAGAGCAGAGGGAGAGCACAGCAGCGAGTGATATCCAGGGCTGCTAAGGATGGCAGAGCCATGCTCAGAAAGCTGCCTGTAGGGACAACAGGCAGATAGATGGACTAACACTTCTTCTGAGAGGACAGAGGACCACTGTAAACTTACAGCTGTTATAGAAAAGGTGACTATGGAGTAGCTGTTCTCCCAACAAGGATCAGGGCCAAACTCCAAAAATGAATCAGTAGGCTTGAGACAAACTGGAGGATGATTTTACCACCTTCAGCAGCATAAAATTACATTGTGCAAATTGTCATCACTTGATATAAAGCCTCAAAATCTGATTTTAAAAAGAGAAACAAAGTAAATTCATGCAGGACAGGCATTGCTATTGAACATGGAAATCCAGATGATTACTTCTGTCTTCATTTATGAAAGCTGCAAGAATATGTTAGTGGAGAGGTTACTCACCATTTGTCCTCTTCTTTCCCCACTTTCTGCTACTGGCCCACATCAGAGCAAGGACCCAGGCCTGGAGGAACTTCTGCTCTCCATCAGCACAACGCTCCAAATGTCACAACCTCAGGGCTTTTTACACTGACATGTACAGGGAAGAGCATCTGCTCAATTCAGGAGCAAAGCCACGTTAAACCAAAGCCCTGTGCCCTGTGCTCACAGCACCGAGCTCTTATTCAACCTCAGCAGTGTCCTTTGCAGATTTGGCACCTTCCACCCAAAGCAATTTGTGTTACTGAAGGGAATACAGGGAATACACCCTGCAAGCTGCTGTAAACTCCATCCTGGAGGTGACAGCATTTCAGGGCTGGGAAAAATAATCCCTAGAGATGTGTCCCTCACTCCCCATACATGAGGGGATTAGTTATTAGCTACATCTACAGATGAAAAGAGCTATTCATATCATGGCTTTGGAGTCCAAGCTACGATGAATATGCAAGCAGCACTGAAGAGTCCCTTCATCCAGGTCTCCTCTCCAGAGGAACTGGAGTGTCTGAATTTTTCTGTTTCAAGAGATTAAGAAGCAGTTTGACTCATTAAGTGTCCAGAAAAGAGGACACTCCAGAAATAGAGGCACCTCTGGGTACAGCCAAGTATCTTGGTTTTCAACTCCCAACATTCTTACATCAAGTAGAAAGTTTAGCTCCCATTGATTTTTACTTTTTTTCCCTTCTTTTTTCCCTAGCAAGCTTGAGGAAAAGAAGGGAATGAATTTGATGAGTTTGTTTTGACAAGCTGTAAAAAGATTAAAAACCTGTTTGTAAAGCTTGCCAGAAATGAGCACAAAGGACACCGTGAGCTTTCACAGTCGTCCTTGTCACTGACTGCAAAGTTTGCCTTAGTCCTTTGCCTGAATTTTGTCCTCCCAGTGGCAGTTCAGGCTCTGCATTTCAAGCAGAGAGCTGGAGAAATCTCCCGTGCAGGGCAGCAGAGTCTGGCAATAGACAGATTCAGATTTTTCCTGCTCCAAGCTGGCACATCCAAAGCCAGCAGCTGGCAGCCAGCCATTGCTTCTCGCCCCACACACTGACTTTCATTTAGTTTAAGCAAAAAAATCTTAAAAAACAAATTTAAAAAAAAGGAGTTCACAGCCAACATCAACACAATAAAATCTCTGACTTTGCAGGGCCTGCATTTCCTCTGAGTGAGACAGCCTTTCCCTGGCCAGCTGACACTGAGCTGTCCTTGCCAGAGAACATTTTCCCTGGGGGTAAGTCCTCCTCACCAGCAAGGTGTGCTCACCCAGAGAGCCCAGCATTGTTTTGGAGCCAGGCTCTCCCTCTGCTTTCAGAAGAGTTGTTTGTATTTGGCAGGAAAACTCACAGTCCACCACTGGGGCTGTTTGCTGCTTAACTCACTGGTGCCAGTGCCACAGCAAATGCTGGTTCGCTGGTCACCTCACACTGAACATCTCCATAAAAAACCCACTTGGAATAGCATATCAGCAACACTGGGGGCATCTTGCAGAGATCCCTCATTCAGAGCACCCAGGGAAGGTCTTGTAATCATTAAAGCCAGCCTGGAGGTTGCTGTGCACCGGGGAAATGTGCTGCACCATGGAGACTCCTCCACTTCTGCACTGGAAGGTGATCATGGGGCTGGTCAGCAGCGTTCTCACAGCCCCAAAAAACTGGGAAGATTTATTACCTTCTAGTGGCAGAAAATGAGCACGTTATTCAGCAATTTCTCATTAGCTGGTTAAAAGTCTGAGCTGGAGCTCTCACGTCATTGAGTGTCCTTCATTTTGTTCCAGAAAAAAAATGTGGATGTTTGAGCAATATATCGCTTCTTTCCACAGAAGATAAAGACTGATAACGCCAAGCAATCAAATGCAAGTCAAAATAATTTGGTTGGCTTCAAAGTAGCAAATAGGGAGATCTTTGTTTCCCTTGAAATTGTAAACAAATACAGCTCAGTCATAGTTCTCCAGAACTACAGAGAATAGAACTTTAGCTTGAAAAAAACCAAAAACAACAAAAAACAAACATGGAAAGATTGAATTCTCTCATGATTGCCTTGCTTCAGGACATGCAGCTTTAATGAAAACACTCTCAAGTACTCACCTTCTTTATGAACTAATAAAAGTCTTCAGGGGGAAGAAACCAACAAAGAAGAAATGACAACAAAAGAAACTCTCTTATGCAACAAGACAGGGAACCTGCATCATCTCCACTTCCCCATTCCTCGACATTAGAAGACACATTTAAAACTGTCAGCAGTCCTTAACTTTCAGCTCCCAAACCAGTGTGTGGGTGTGAGACTTTGAAGCAGGGCAGATGAGTTTAATTCCCTCCATTCACTCTAAGGGTGAGGCTCTTCAACATGGTTTTTTAAATCAGTCAGGTGTTGCAGACCACTGGGATGGGGACATGGAGACTTCCTTGTCCCTGCTCTGGGACATCTCTGAGGTGCTGCTTCACCTCCACAGAAGCCTCTCAGGACTCGAGGATCTCAGAGGTCTTTTCTAACCAAAATGATTCTATGATTCAGGGAGGAGCGGCACTCACAGCTCCCCAGCATGGTCTGGACACCCTGACCTGGGACAGGGCCCTGCCAGATGCTGCACAGCACATGCTGTGACCAATTCTAGACCCACATTTCTCCCAGAGGAGGAATGATCAAGCTTCAAAGGTGGGAAGTGCTCCTGCTGTAATGGCAATGTGCTAATTACATTACAATTAGCCTGGACTAAACAGAGCCAAAGGAACCACTCCTGGCAGGGGAAGTGTAATCCTATCATGATCCATTAAAAAGAACTGTTGGCTATTGCTGTGCCAAGCTGTATTAGAAGCAATGGAGAGACAGCCCTGCCCCAGCTCTGCTGCTTCCTCATTGTAAAGAAAGGGCTGTCACACTGGCTTAAACAGCACAGGGTCAGGGTAACAGGGATAACTCAGCCAGAGAGAAGGGAGAGCTGAAATCCCAAGGCAGCAAGTAAAATCAAAGGAGTTACACGTGTGGTTGGAGGAGAGGAATATGAATCATTTCACTTTAATGCAGCATGAAAGTCACCGGCAGAGGACAGGATGGGGCTGTGGATAAGCAGATACAGGAGCAGGAACACATTTCTAACCCTGCATTCAGTATTAGAACCTCATGTTCGAGGGTTCCTCCAACAGCCATTCAGGCACAGTGGCACAATCCCCTCTAGAGGAAGGAGGGAGAAGTGAGGCTCTCCATGAGCAGCATCCATCTGACCTCAAGTTCCAAAAGGAGCATCTTGATCAAATCACAAAATTGTTTGAGATGAAAGGGACCTTCAAGGTCATCAAGTTCCAGCTCCCCCCTCACCATGGGCAGGGACACCTTCCACTAAACCAGCAGCTCCTGTATGTGCTGGTGTGTGCCCCAGTCCTTCTTCACCACCAGTGCAAAAGAGGGTTTGCACTGGGACTGATCCAGAGGAGTTTCTGCCCAAGGAATACATCCCAAAGAGAACAGCTGAACAAGAAAATGGACAAGAGCCCAAGGAAGATATACCAGTCCTGATCTGGTGCTATGCAGCAACTCCTCACAGCACGAGTGCTTCTCTCTGGCACTGATACTCAGACATAATTCATCAGATTGTGTTAGTCTTGACATCACAGCTCCTGTTCCACTGGCCAAGCACAGCTGAGATATTTCACCTCTGATGCCTTGTGGGTTCTGGAAGGAGATGGGTCAGAGAGGCAAGTGAGCTTCTGGCTGCATCATTGGCAGAGCCCAGGGCATGTGTGGCCTTTAGTAGATGATAAACAGCCCTTCACATCACAGACAGGTCAGGTGTTTAACAGACAAGAAAACAGGTAATTCTATTCTGCAGAATAGAATGGGTTATCACCAGCAGCCTAGATTACACAAGAAGTATTTATTCCACTTCTTTGATGTGCTTTGTGCTCCATCCCAAGTTCTATGACCGGCTTAGAAACACACCTTGATGTGGACAAAAAGACTTCCAGCAGTCTTAGATTCAGATTCTCTCTCCTAGCCAGTACTGCAGTGACACTGGGGAGCTTGACTTAAATAGTGAAGCCCTGACTAGATGGACTAAATTTATATCAAGTCCAATGCATTGCATTAAGATGCACCCCAAAAGTGACAGCTGATGGCCGGAGTCAATAGGTCATTTGTGAACTCAGCATTAAAATAGCAATTTCCTCTTGAACCGTATTAAGTTCCTATGTAAAACCAACAAACAGAAAAGGTTCTGTAAAGAAGAAAACTCCTAGCTTGACCTTGATCACAACAGCCTGTATATAGGCTGGCACATCAATTTACATATATTAACCATCCGTGTCAGCAGAGTAGGAAAAACGATGTGTATACATGTGATTTTTTTGCCCTAGGTAGTCAAACACTGTTACACTGAAGGCAAGATGAGCAGTCCAGTGCAGAACTGCTAATAATAAGCAGTAGCACTTCAATCAGAAGTGGTGATTTTTTTTTTTTTCATAAAAGACACACTCCAGCCTTGCTGCATTTCCTGGCAGAAGCTGATTTATCTATTGTAAAATTCAATAGCCTCAGCAATGCTGAGCAACCTCTCTATGGGAGCACTTTTTGGCAGAGCTTAAAGGGAAAGGCAAGAACCGGTTTACAAAGTGCACAGAGCTGATAGCACTGGATTTTCCTGCTTGAACAGTGCTCACGGTTCTGGTGAGGCACAACACAACTGTGTTCTTGGCAGTCTTCGTAGCCAGTCCCACCAGAGATTTGGTCTCTCCCACTTGTAATTGCAAGTACAAGGAGGCTTCTCCCAAGAGGTCTTTTCAGTGTTTCTTTCATCTCTTCTGGTTTTAGCTGGTTTAAACATTGCCATTGTGGCAGCATTGGTGAAATTCAGAGATTGGAGGCAATGCATCATTTGAGGATAAAAACCCAGGCTGGTTTAATCTCGCCTAGAACAAACGTCAGCGCCTTGCTCAGAGCAGGCTGAGGTTTCTTTTTGTGTGTTACTGAGGAGATGAAGTTTCTTGCTGACAGAGCACAACCTGCTGGAGCCAAGACAGCCAGCAGCATGTCTTGTCCTCCTTGCAAATTAGTGACTTAACAGATGATGAATGATTGCGCCTCATGTACGTCAGAGCTTTGGGGTTTACAGCTTCCCAAGGGCACAGCCCAACTCGTTTCCTTATGGGATTTTCAGTTTTTACCCCATGGCCACGTCCTGCAAACCTTTGGCAAAGCAGTGGAGAGGTGCAGAGCCCCAGGGGGCAGCTGTGTACTGGGCTGAGCCTGTGGAGTTTGGGGAAGGAATGGTGGCCAACCAGCTCCTGAGAGCCCAAAGTGTGTTGCACCTGTGAGTGAACCTATGGGAAGAGGTGGAGCACACAAGGAAGGAAACTGCAAACATCCCCACTGCCTGCTTGGGCACCTCAGAGGGCACAAAATCTGATTACTTAAAGTCAGAGAGGTGTGAAGCCCTGGAAACACAGGCAGCAATCTTCTGAGCCTGCACATGCCATGTATGTGTGCAACTAAATGACAAACTAGCTCCAAAAATCACTCCTGTTACTGGGATCAGAGCGCAGACCACGGCTGTGAAGGGATATAGAAACATCCACCCAGGAGAAGCAAGTGCAACATTGCAATGCAGTAGTGATCCGTGATTCTTCAAGTCAATGACTGGTATTTTCTGGTCAAGAAACTCCACTTTTTCTATCAGCTTGTACTGATTGTGCTCAGTTTGAAATTCAGAATACACATTACTGCTTTCTGTAGTATTTTGTACGTTTCTGGGTCACTGACCGCTGTATGTTGCCAGAAGAGAGGGCCGAAATCCTCCCTCCAGCACCAGCACATCCTGTTTGCCTCAAGTAATCCCATGTGAAAACTTGGCATCCAACTCACAGAGCAGCCCTTAATGTAGGATGCTACTCAGTGGGGTAAAACCAGTGATGTTACCCAACACAAATGTCCATTTTTTTAATCAAAATCAGTAAAATTACTCCTACAAGGAAAGTACGATTCAGTCCTGCTGACCAGGAACATGATAAAAGGTAATTTTAAATTTACATAAAGCCCAGGGCAGTCATCTGGACTACTCATGTGGCTGTCTGGCTAATGAAGGAAACTGGAATTTGAATGTGAACCATCACCACCAGCTGAAGGATTGGCCAGAGGAATCTTGCTTCTTGGAAAGCAAAACTGCTTCAAGTGTTACCTTTTCCTGCTGTGGTGCCTTTGTAGACATGCTAATAAAAATCTGAAGACATTAATCTATTCGCAATCACTTTACTTGCTATTTTATAGTTCTTCTTAAATTAAGGAAGTAACCAGTGTTGTCTCAAAACTGTTCCTAATTCAAAAAGATCTAAAATTAGCATTTCAAGTTAAACTGTGAAACTCCAATAAAATATAAAGATGTTTTTGGCTCTGTCATCAACACTGGCAGCTTCCATTACTGGCAGGGAAATCCATGCCTGACACCAGCACACAGGTGTAAAATGAAGTCTCCTGAAAAAGGGCCGAACACCATTCTGCTCCATATCTCTTTGCTTTATTATAATGCTCTTTAAAAGATGACACTGCAGTTCAAGTCCAGACCCACTCTACAGAACAATGAATAATGTTCACTGAAATTGCCATTCCTGTGAACGTCACAAAAAACACAGCAGGAGAGTTAAAGATACAGTACTCCATTACTGACCACATTTCGGCTGGCATGGGAATGAAAGAGGGTTCTGCAACTAGAGGCCACTAAAATATTAAGGTGAAATTCTAATGGACATGGAAATGTTTCTTGATTTCTGTTTAAATCACTGATTGCTAAAACCTTTAATTGGGTCACTGAAATTTAATATTGTGAAGGTAAACTGAGAACTGAAGTACCTGTGTATACTGCTACTCTCCAAGAGGACCACTGTATCTTTAAATGTATCCTGGATTAAACAAAGGTTTTATCTACACTTGTTAAATTATTGCACAGACCATTACACTGACAAGTACATTATGAACCCATGGAATGTTACAGTCTGGCCTGGAAAATAAAAGCAGCAGCATTATCCTTTAGGTCTCAACCATTAGAGAGAGCTGGCCAAGCACTTCTTGAATTGTAATCATTATTCACAGGTTTCAAGACACAAATGAAACATTTTAAAATAATCCCTAACTCTTAGGATTAGGTTTGGGAGTGTTCTCCAAGACTTTCACTCTTTTTCAAGTGGCACTTAGTTTGAATCTTGAAATTTTTATCAGATTACCTGTAGGAATCCAGCTGCTCTGTATTTTCCAAAGTTGAAGCCATACGAAGAAATAAAAGTCTGAAACACCAGGAAATTTGAACCACCATTGCAACGTCCAATTGTTGCAGCAGCCTTTTCACCTACTGCAAAGTCTGCTGGCAATTCACTTAAACTTCAAATTGTGAGTACATGGAGTGGGACTGAAAGGGAAGCAGAGCTCTGGTCACCCCCTGAACACGGTGACAAGATCATTTTTCCAAATCACAAACTCAGTTTCATGGCTGTACCTTCACTCAGACAGGCAGCCTCAGGTCCAGCAGGCTGCACTCAGTACCCCTACTACAGTGCTCCTCATCAGGCCAAAGAAGGAGAATTTGGGGAGGGGAGGGAGGGGTTAAAAAACCAAATCTGATTCATAAACACTCACTCCGCACATGCAATTTGATTGGATGAATTTCTTCAAATTGCAGAAACTTCCCAGCCACCTATTCTAAAAAAAAAAAAAAAGTAAAATCCAATAAAACAGAGGCTTTGTAAAAGAAAATGCCCTCATTTCGTCCTCTCCTTTGGAAGACATGATCAAAATGTGCAGACTCTGCCAAGTCATTACAAAATACCAATTTGCCTCTAAAACGGAGACCAGCTGGCATAATAGCTTGTGTCTGCAGTTACACTTTCTGATATCATACTGATTTTTTTAATCTTTCTAGGAGTTGCAGTATTTTGTTGCTCCTCTCCAGCACTGCAAAAAAAAAAAAAGGGCAGCAAATGTGCTGCCTTCCTCTCCTCAGCTGGAAGAAGAATCATTACCCAAAGCTTCTGCATGACCAGGGCTCTGGCTGTTTAATTTAGAACACAAAGCTTCAACAGCCACAAAAATAAAATCAGAAGAACAAACAAATGGCTCATGCCAACCGTAGCTGCAAGTGATACGTAAATAAACCAGTTTTCTCCTGGACAAAGCTCACAGCTGAGGACAACGTGCACACACACATTACAATACTGTTGATTGAATGGTGTGAAATAAAAGCTTCTCCTGCCACGACCTATTTCAAGAGATTTATGAAAGAGAAACTGTAATAAATTTGTATAAATGAAGCTGAATCAGCTTCAGACTGGGCAGCAGACATGTGACAAGGAGGCAACAGAGGTGTGTGCACAAAAAAATCAAAGTTACATTTGACATGCAAATAAGCTATGACAAAGTTATACTTGAAACTGAAGAAAAGAAATAAAAATCCTCGTTTTACAATCAGGCTGTAAACTTCTGCCAATGGTACCACAAGCAGAATTGTAAACAGAGATCTCTCGTGCCTTTGGCACTTCAAAAGGATCAGAGTCAGCAAGAATGTCTTGGGAATGGCTCAGCCTGGAGGAGCACTTGGGTCCTGAGCAGCTCCAGGTCCTGCTGCAGGGGCTGAGACCACGAGCTCCAGAGACCACGAGCTCAGGAGGGCAAGGGGGAAAAAAGAAATCTCAGCTCTTGCAGGACAGAGCAGGAGACTAGAAAAAATACTCTGTTTGCCATCTGAAAGATCCTACTAATAGAACAAATAAACTAATTTTAAAAAGAAAAAGCTTTTTAGGTAAGGATTAAGATTTATAGGGTTCACAGGAAGAACTCCATGCTGTAAAGCAGACTACACAAATCATGAAGTTTTCAAGCAGGCTGATTGTTTTCGTGCTGAGAGTACATTTACAACCCATTCCAAAAAATAAAATGGGATGCCTAT
This sequence comes from Campylorhamphus procurvoides, assembly GCA_013396655.1. Taxonomy (NCBI): domain Eukaryota; kingdom Metazoa; phylum Chordata; class Aves; order Passeriformes; family Dendrocolaptidae; genus Campylorhamphus; species Campylorhamphus procurvoides. The sequence goes on from WBMV01004063.1 coordinate 1,182,062, forward strand.
GACACCTTTGCTGTTAAAGTCACAGTTCTTCTGCAGAAGTTATGGTTTGTGTCATGCAAAGCAATTTGTTGGGTCAAAACTGAGACATAACTGAATCTTCTATTCCATTCTTTAATGCTGACAAGGAGTTTCTAGAGTTTCCAAAATAGTATTTCTTTAACAAGATCCAGGAAATGTGGAGAAATGCATGACAGAAAGAGATACAGTTTGACACATTAAAGATTTGTTTGGACAACATCTGCTTAAATTAAACTTTACTATTAAATCCAGACATCTACTCATCTTGAAAGGGGCTTGCTGCCAGGCTCTTTCCTCAATGTTCTCATATTTTCCACCCATTTTTTTCTTGCTTGAATCTTCTTTATAAATTTGTTTCACTGCAAAGCAGCACAAGGACTTCATTTTTATCAGAATCGGAAGAAAGAGAAAAAACAGAACACCTAAAATACTCAAACTGGGGCAAGGGTGCAGGTGAGGAAGGAAAACTCCACAGCTTTGCTTTCTGTCTGTGTAGCAGAGCTGCACAGTGCAAACTCAGTCCATTGAGTAAGGAAGGCAAGTAGTGCCCTTCTCTATATGCCTTGATAGCTCAGGTCAAACCTGTAAGTTTACACAAATAATTGTCTAGCTCTAGATTCCTTATGAATTCTAAGGGGAGAAAATAAGTTTTAAAATACTAAAGATAAAATAAAATAGTGTCATAAAGTTTAAAAACAAAGCTCCCATAAAAAATATTTTAAAGACCATCTTGAATTGCCAGACTTAATGCAGTCAGGGCAATCCATAAGGCATTTGAACTAGATCTATTCAACTGCAGTTTGCTCATTTAATGACTATCTTTTCAAGTCACACCCTGTCCTTTGTTTGCATTAAACACCTCAAATCTCAAATTATGTGAGGACTGCATGAACACCTATTAACCTACACATGCAAGGTTGTGCCATGGAAGTGTCCTTGCACTGACTTTTTCATTTGAACATTCATGTTAAGAAAGTCACTGTTGCCAGCTCCAATAATGCAAGGAGAATACAGTCATCACTATGCTTAAAAAAGGGAGAGCCAGCTTTGTGTGATAAAAGATTCAGATGCTACCTTTTTTTTTCCCCCCTAAACCAGGATAGAAGAAAGGAGAATGAATGGGAAGCACAAAAGTAACAGATCAGTGAGGTCAACCATGATACTCCAGTTGTGTGTAAAAATTTCTCTCCTCCATCAGCCAGCACAGCCCCCTTTCCTTGCTGTGCAAACCAGGAGTTCTAAAAGTCATCCCATGCATTTTTTGTTGCCTTAGGAGGTTTTCTGGTCTTGCTCTCCCCTCCTGTGTTTTCCCAGTTGGTCTCCCAGTTTTCCCAACTGTCGCTGTTACTGTTCTTGTTGGAGACTGTTCCCGAGCCCCACACGTCCCAGCTATCGGAGCTCTTCTTCTCTGTGGAATTGTCCACATAGGTCCAGCTCTCACTGCTTGGAGATTTATGAGCTTTAGGTGGATCTGAGTTGCCAAACGTCTCCCAGAAGCTTTGATCTACAGTATTGTTCTGGTAGCCCTCCCCTCCACTGTTCTGGTAGCTGTCTCCCTCAGCTGGTCTTTTGGGGGGGAAAGTAAGGTAGAAATAAATTAGTTACACCAAATATAGCAATAAGAAAAAATGACCACAAAGAACACTGTAATTCTACTGCCCTTTGCTTAAACAAAACCGAGGATTAAGGCAGAACTAAATATATTGCTCCAAGTGGCATAAGCTTATAGTATAATTCACAGATTTTTTTTAACAGGCTTAGCCACCCCAGGGTGAGGGAATATGCATTTGGAGTAATTTTTAAATCAAGATGTGTGCCCTGCTTTGTTCTCAGCTTAACAACAGTTAAAACCAAATAGTTATACTGAATTCTTCTCATATTACATACAGCAGGACTATTGCAAACATAGACTAATTTTAAACAGTGGAAATTTACCTGCTACTACACCACTGAGAACATACAGAAGATAAAAGTATGCATTTAAAGTTAACAACAAAAAATTACCTTTCAGAATTATCATCTGGTTTGCCTGAAAAAAAAGTGGTGACGTCTCGCCATCCCTTACTGCCAACTCCCTGAACCTAGAGGGAAAAGACACCCCATTCATTTGGGCTGAACCAACACCTCAGCCAAGTGCAACAGCAAAAGCCACAACACAATCATTCCACTCGTTCCCATAAATAGAACACATTTCACCAGAAAATTTAACTCACAACTCATTAATATTTTTGATAGGCAGTTACATGATTGATGTAAAGAACATACATTTCACAGCATCTTGCTGCTGCAAGAAGTGAGAATTAGGTCAAGTTTAGCTTTTTCACTCATCATTGTAACACCTTTGGAATTCTTTCCTAGACCTTCTAGACAAAAATACTGGAATTACGCCTTACATAAAATTAATGACACCAGTGATGTTTTGATCTCATGATTCTTGTAACAAGTATTTATATCTCTACAGTTCTACAAAGCTACTTTCATTCTGTTTCATTGTTATTATTTCACTACCCATATAAAACAAGCCAAAAGTTGAGTTCTACAACAAGCATGACTACTATGGGTGTTATCATAATAGACTAGCATTAGATTAGAAACACAAATTCTGAAGTGACACCCATGGAAGGTACTAATCTAAGTCATGGATATGGGGGATGAATCCCAGAATTCAGCCTTGGAGTTACCAGGCTCTAAACAGAACAGATAACAATCTACTTTATTCAAATATTCCCAAAATCTAAGGCACTAGGCTGGCATGTGAGAGACTTCCAGTGCTGACTTTCACAGTGCTAGACAGGCACACCTTCCTACGGAACACCATGCAAGTTATCAAAACAGGTATTAGATTGTGCAGGGTTTCTGAGCTTGGCAGTCACAGGCAGCACTTACCACATCACCAAGCAATGAGAGCAAAAGAAGACAAAGGAAAAAGGTGCAATCCATTAGTAAGTTTAACTGTACCGATGTCACACAAGCTGTCTCCATATTCTGTCACACATTTGCTTTTGGTGTTTGGGACACTGGCTGTCTTATAACCCCATCATGTTGTCACTGCTACTATTACAAGGACCACACCATGCTTTTTTTAACACCCCAACAGAAGCACTGGCCACAGAAAATTACACTTTCCAAATTTCTCTATTCAACACAAGCAGACCAAAGATGTGTTGTGGTTTTGTATCACTTTTCATCAGAATATGGAGACTGGCTTATTGTTTGGCCTCCTTGAAGCCAGGTAGGCCACCTCATACCTTGCTGGCCAACTGCGATACCCCCATGGTGACCTCCTCAAATATTTTCCCCTCTTTCACCTATGTGAATCAAAGTAGTGGTAATTAGTCATAAAACAAAGTATTTTCAAAACCTTAACAAAAGCTCACTTGTGCTTCACAGCTGAAAACACAAAGTGTAAAAAAAACCCTAACCCCAAACTGAACCAAAATACATTTAAGTTAAAACTAACAAAGATAAGAAAATGACATATAAAGTCTGTTGATCTATAATGGAGTGAACCTTGGGAATGTGGGAATTTATTCTACAGACATACACACAGCTTGAGGAAGGTATTATTACACTACTGCTGAGTTAGGAAAAAAGTCTGCAAACATGAAGTTTTATAAATATATTTTACTAAAGATTTTTTTTAGAAACTTAGCAGATCCATTTTATTCTCTATCTTTTATAGATGGTTATTTAAATATTAAAAGGGCTTTGAACTTTGATCAAACAAAACACAACTAGTGGCTTTCACCAGTTAATAAATGGCAGCTGTTCCAAAGCAAGTGACTTTGTATAACCCTATAGAAAATACTTATTTCAGAAAGTTACACTTATTTAGAACTAACAGCACAAGATCTTAAGGGAAATAGATCATTTTATTGAATATAGAATGCAATTTTCCTCACTAAACTGCTTACAAAATAGAAACCAGCTCAAGGAAATGCACCCTAAAAAATAACCCCAAAAATAATGCACCTAAACCTTCAGAAGTAAGTTGTGGATAATTCCAGGGAATGGAAAACCAACTAGTGTCTTCTCCTGTGGTTTGAAATGCCATGTAGAGAATGGTGAATTAATAAAGATAATGCAAGAGAAATTATTTTGCAATGTGATTAAACCATTCTTTTCAAAATGAAAATCAATCCAAATCCCAAAGTGGTGGCATTGCTTCTCTTCTCTTAGGAAAGCAAAGATAATCTGCTTTATCAAAACCAATATATTCTGAGAAAAGCTACACAGGTAAGTGGAGCACCACATTCTCAGAAAAGACTTCATCAGAATTTTGGATCTCACCCAAAATTCTAAAACACAGAACAAATGCATGCCAAAGGGGAAGGATCTAAAACTACGTTTTTGTAAAAACATAAGAAACACAAAGGCAACATCTGACACTAGGGAGAATCTCTGACTAAAATCTGTACTATCAGTGATCACTGGTCACTTCTGAGGAAACAAAGGTTGGAAGAACATGCTGAACTGCTGAACTGTCTCAAACTCTCCTACCAGATGAACTACAGTGGCTCCAAGATCCTTGAATGACTTAAACCAAAGCTGGCAGGTAGATGGGTAAAGCACTGGGAAGTAAACACTCAAGGATACTACTACTAATATATATATATTTCTTAAATAACTGATTTTTATATCCATTTAGGGTGCATTTTCATCTTGTCACATCTTCCATTATTGAAAACATGAAATCTATAAAATGAGAAAGACTGGTGGAGGGAATTTACCCTCATTAACCTTTCTTTGCTAACATCCTGCTTTGAATTGTTTGATGTTTCCCCTTCACAGAAGGACACGCTCCCTGAGTCATCATAACCATTTTTCTGCAAGTCATTTACTAGTTACAAAATTACCTTTTCTTGTGCAGGTTTGAGAACATTTTCATTTAATGTCTGACCTAACTCTGATGCCTATTTAAAAGCAAAACAAAAACAAAGTCAGTTATATCTTCTTTAAAAAAAACAAAACCCCAAAAAACAACAGCCAACACCTTCTGCAGTCTCATTTCTAAGCAGTATCTCAAAAAAACACATGAAGCCTTAAGCTTTGGTTCACAGAAGCGGAATGAGCTGAAAAGCACACACAGTAAAGTGCTGCAGGAAACATTAAAAGACAATAAATGAAAACCAGATACACATGGCAACAGATGCCCAGAGCCCAAGCAAAGGCTGACCCTGCCCTGGAAGCAGAAGCAATGGTTCCACCAGCACCAGCCTCAAAGATGGGCCCCTTCCTAATGCCTGCAACTGGCTGTCTGGAAACACTGACCTCATCCACCCTTATTTTTTCTTACTAATGGAATTACTTTTAGAATTAGATCTTTGGGGCTGATTTCCCCCCAGCTCTTGTCTTGCAGTGCTCCAGTTGTCATCTACCAGTAACAGTGCAAGTGTTTCTGAGCAATACACAAGAGTCAAAGCTGTGACAGGAGATTTTTGTAATCTTTTTTAAAGCTCCAGGTTTGCAGGGAGAAAAAACAATGAACTTCAGAAATCCATTGCAATCCAGAACAAGATGCATGAGGATATTGTACTTCAGAGGCATTTTACAAAAATGTACACCCACAGAGTAAGTCACGAAATTACTTTTTAACACAATGCTGACAAGGACAGCAGGATTTAGAAGACTTTCACTTGAAGTCATTCCTTTCCCTATTAACATAGCAAACCTTTGATGGATTTAAGCTTTTCTTCAGAATTGTTCTATCATACTGAGTGCCTTCTGAGTTATCCTGGTTAATCCAACAGGGTTAGATTGGTTGCCAGGTAAACATTATTCCTAAACATCAGCAGAGACAAATGAAGCTTCATTTCCTAAGGGTTTACATGTTATCACTAACATTGGTCAGGGCGTGAGCCTTCATTCATGTTCTTCTGGGAATGGATCACCTTGAACAGCTTTCCTCTACAGACTTCCAGGTGTCTAAGAAGCCTTTCCCTTATCCACAGCACTCCAAATTTCTCCTCTCTTCCCAGCCATTATCTGCTCCTTACAGGTTCAAAGTTCTTGTAGAAGCAAAGGCAAAAGGCAGCACTGCTTCCATCCAGTGAGAAATGTGAATGTAGATAACATAAGGCTCATTTCTATTGGAAGTGAGACCAGCAAGTGTTTAAATAAAACAAGAAAGGGGATTTCTCATCTTTGAAAAACCTGACAGAGGCTATTAAACCTGGCAAACTATGTTGCATAATAAAGAGTGTAACACCCTCAGAGTACCAGTCCAGGTGCCCTAAGTGGACTCATTGCTAGAATTAGGAAGAATTCTTCTATGACTCCTCTTCCTCAACCACTTAATTTTGTAAACATGGAATGGAAAGATTTGGGTACAGTTGTATTTTCATCTGAATCACTTCATCTTTTCTACTGCGGAATTTAGGATAGCACTCTAACCACAACCATAAACACTGCATTCAAGAGTCTACCTTCCAACAACACTCCACTCCTGGAGCAGACATGCAAACAGAAACCCTGAAATCATCTGTTTATGGAGAGCAAGGGCAGAAGTACAGTCAATTTCTGGACTGCACAGAGCTTGAGTATCTCTGTCCTACTGAACCTATTTTAGGTCTGAAAAAATATTACCATACAAAACACACAACATTATTCTAAACGGATTTGACATAAGGCAGGAAAAGAAAAGACAGCTCAAGAGCAAATGCACATATTCAGCACGAACAGTGACAAGGAGTCCATGCACAAGAATACACATGAGGGTGTTACCGGCTCTGGCTGCTGCTTGTAGCCCCAAAACTTTACCCAGAGAGCAAAAGAGAGAGAGCAAGGAAGGTAGAAGCAGCTTTTAGCAAAAAATTGGCAGCATTTTTTTCAGGCAAGTTAAGTAGCGTAAACCTTTTCCAACTTAAACATCTACTGACAAGACAAACAATGAAATGTGTTTGGTCCCTGGGCACCAAATACACTTTTAAGCAATACACCACATCAAAAAGAGATTCAATCTGTTCTGCAAAGGATCAGAAGTTTAAGGCACAAAATTTAAGCTTCAGTATCACAGTTTAGACTCTAGAGCACCATGTTGCTGTGGTCCTTGTCAGTAGATGTGATGCGCTTTTACATTTGATATTATATTTACATTTGTTAATAATACTAAAGACGGAACAGCTTCTAAAAGGGAAACTGCCAGAGCGAGTGAAAGGGGAAGACTTCTGGGAAACTTAGTTTTTCTTATGTAAGCCAAGCAGCAAATACTTTAAAGCTTTTACACAGGAAGTTTGGGTACTTTAAAAAGATATTTTTGTTGCAAACATGCCCAAGGTGAGCTATTTGGAAGATTAATATCCCAGTGCATACACCTGTCTGAACACCTTCAGCTTCACCTTTGTTTTGAGCAATACCATCTATGCCTATGAGAAAGCAAACCAGGCTAATGCTGCACATACACAAGAGTTACTTGTAGACTCCTGTGCCATATATTAATATACATAAGTCCTGTCTCACTCAGAACTCTGGAAAATTAAGAATCCTCCTTTGAACATTTTTACATTTGAATTTAAATCTTTTTCATGCAAACAGATCTTGCTTATGTCAAGAGCTCTGTGTAATTCAGGTCTGACTGTTTTAAGCCTAATTTGAAAAATTAAATGCTTTTGTGCATAATTCCTTTTTAAACTACACAGAAGAAAAATTAATTTATTAGCAATATTAAGCAGTTCACATTTGTAACTTCTAATTAGGATTTAGCAATGGAAAAATGGTTTGTATTATATCACCATGAAAATTGCTTCAAGATGGAGAATATCTAGGACTTACAAAAGTAAAATAAGGGTATTTTAAGTCTGTAAGTTCTACTGCCTTCCCAATACACCCAACAGATACAAACTGCAGAGTAGCACTGTTTGCTTCTTGTTTAATTTGACCACTGCAGTTGATTGCAATTCCCATGGAAATAAAAGCTAAAACCTAAACACTACTGTGCATTATGAAGGAAAAACACACTGCTCTGTTGATGATCAAATATAAATCAGTCGGTACAGGCAGATACATGACATTGTAGGACAATTACAGTGAATATGAGAGAGCTAAATCCATAATCACCTTTTGACTTGCTTGAGATCCAAATCTGGTAGCCTGATAGTGAAAAGAAGCAAATACAGTCAGGTTTACTAGGAATAAAACTTTCAATTTTAAATACACACATGTAGAAGTTCTGCATGATCCTCTCCAAAAGAAATGGACCTTTGGCAGAATTTTACAGGGAAAAGAAAATATCCTATCAGGACCTCTGGCATTCCAGATTGCTCTGGGGAAGCACCAGTCTCTCAACTTGCAACAGAAGGAAGAAAAGATCTTCAACACAGACTAGACCTCCAAGGGCCAATGCAGATGAGTATCAGTAATTTTGTCTCTTATAATGTCATCCAAAGCCAAGAGGTAATTGTTATGCTCATAAAAGTCTGGAATAATACTAAGCAAAACTGAAAAAAAAGTAATGCGTTATGTTCACAAAAATATTAAAGTCTTTTTCCATCATCCTCTATGTAAAATGAAATAAATTCTGATTTTCTCTGGTTTTCATTTACATTTAGTTGAATGATTGTCCTTTAAGTGTGCAAATTTGCAGAGCATGAAGAGCATGTCTCAGTTTTTCCCAAACCATCCCAGGGGACACAATCTCTGCCCAACATGCTTTCTATTTAAACTGACAGAAATGCTGTAGATAGAGAGAAGACAAATAAAGGAAGAATGTAATACCATCAGCAGTTTGTAACTTGGTATCAAACTCCTGCTGAAGAATGCAATTTAGCCTTACTTGGCACTGACTGAAATTTCTACTTTACAATAAAAGTTTTTCTTGATGCCTAAATCCAGTGGATACTTTTACAAAAATGTCCATCCAGAAACATGAGAAATGACTGAGATCTGCAATCAGTATTTAACTATTTTATAAGCCATAGGTAAAGACAGAAAGAGCAAAATTTAGTTTGTCTTGGTAATACTTTCAAAGCTTCATCACTATTATGACACTAACATAATCTCTGAGTTTACAAGCATTGACTAGAACACATTTCATTTACTTACACCCTCTTTAGCAGCTGAGGCAATTTTGCTTGCTCCAGTCGTAAAACTGCTCCATCCCTTTAAAGAAAGCAAGAAAGTCATAAGCTGTGTGTGAACAGTAAATAATCAAGTGTTCAGTATAACAGGTTAAATGAAGTCAAAAATTCTCCAATACAGCTTGTCCTGTAGTCATAAGAATGACCTGTGAGAGAAAAAATTATAGCCTCTCATTCAATGAAATACAGAGATGAACTTCCAGTATTTGTGTCAAAACAGCTGCAACCTGAACAAACCCGAACATTTAAGATGTTATTCTACTAAAAATGGCTACATGTGTGGGGAAAAACAATCCCATGCAGTGAAAGGAAAACTGGTTTCCTCACCAGTGTGAACACCCATGCAGGTAACAGTCTCACAGTACCAAAGGACTGAAACCACACTGCAATGTGTGTCTCTGGTCACACGAGGGCATTTCAGCCAGAGATCCAGTGAGATCAGGGGCTCCAATAATGGTTCACAGTAACAGGAACACACTGTCCTCTCTCCTTTGCTGTCTCAGCACACCTGCATTACATCACAGATGTGGTTTCTAATCTGAACTCTCTGGTCTATAAACTATGACATACCTCGAACATATTCTGCAGACCTGTACTAAGCACCCTGTGGGATCACCTGGCATACTGTTCAAAGGCTCTGACGTTATCTTTCTCTACGAAATTCTAGTGAAATTGCTTATTTTTAAATAAACAATGGAACCTGGTGTGGATATTTAGGCTCTACAGAAGGCTACTGGCCACTAAACTTGGAAGAAAACCTTACTGTATTTCCAAGTGACTCCAAATGCCAAGTGTGGTTCAGCACTGTTACTTTGCAGCCTATCAAAGCACCAATATTTCCCTGACTGCCTGACTTTTTTCCCATTTTCCTTCAACAATGCATCTTTCACTATCCCTACTTGAATCACGACAACTGTTCAACCATATGCTGTTATCTCTCCACACCCTGTCACAAGTATTTCAAATGTTTTCATCACTGCTCAGGGCTTCTGGTACCACATACACACATTTCAGTTGTTTTCCACTAAACATACCTAATATGGTTAATTGATCTAGAGTATTACCAGCCTAATTGCTTTACCCTACAGGTAATTACTTTTTTTTCCTTCAGCCCTGTTGAGTACTATTTCTTAATCCACTACTACATCCTCCTCATGTCCTAATTCCTGTGAACTGATACCAGATGTCACTTTCAAGTTTTGCTCAAGTTCGTCCCTTCATTTAACCTTTTAAAGTCCACCAGTATCTCCATTCTTTGAGAATGCAACCAATACTCTGCATTCCTCTATATCTACCTAGAGCCTTCAGTTTCTCTTCTCCATTTAAATTCTCCCAAAACAGGGGATAAAATGGAAGAAAACAGTAACTGAGGTCACAGAGAGCTTCCAGCAATTCCTTACCGAGTACAAAGAAGACATAGCATTATTCAGGAAGTCATCCTCTTTTTTGGGAGGGTTTACTGTGTTTCCAAACCCCACATAGCGATTCTCTTGGCCACTACAATAAGAAAATAAATGAATAGTATCTGTATCAGCATGCATTCAATTAAGACCGTTAAACAAAACTGAAAGCATGAAAGAATGACAACTGTTTTTACACCTGACGAAGTCCTAAAGCACCTAGCACCCAAAAACCAAAACCAAAACTCACTTCATAAAGACAAAACACCAACAAGGATCCACTGAGAAATCCTTGCAAATTACAGGATCCCTGTCCAAGCTATTGTGGTCTTAATGATTCTCCAGGTTTAACAGATCACTGATATCAGAAAGCTGAATAAATCCTGGTAGAATGATACATGAAAATGAGAAAAGAAATAAGAAAACAGCATTAGTTTTATAAACGCCTTTCTTTAACTCAAATCACTGTGAGATAAAACATACAAACAAAATTCCCTAGTTTAAAGCCCACCACAGCAACATTTGGAGTTACAAGCTTTCCCTTCAATGCTTCAAACATTTTTGTTATACAAAAGCATTAAGATGTACTTCCCTTCATCTTATATCCCAACATATTTATAATAGTAATCCAGTTGTAACTGCTCACTAGTGAATCAGGATCCCAGTTGTGTAGCTGTAGTACAAGTACAGCATCCAAGTCCTTCTTATTCCAGAGAGACAGGCACTCAAAAAGTCAGTAAATATTGCATTACCCTTGGTAGGAGCTGACATCATCATTTAACCAGTCTTCAAAAGCCTTGTCAGAAGAGGCAGTTGCAGTGTGAGATTGTCCAGCAGAACTCCTGAAATAAAAGATTTAAGTAGTAAACCATGTAAAGCAAAATCCCCTAGCTCAGCAGTGCAGCTTCATGTATATAATCATAATACAGGTGAAAAATGGGTTATTTATTTCATCTATCAAGTAGGGAACTCTAATGCAACCACTAAAAGCCATGAAGTGCTTGTTCCTTTGATTTACAGCTGCTTTTTCAGTTAACTGAGTTCCTTCATGCACAGAGTAAGAAACACTACATGCAAAAGCAGAAAAACAGAACTGCTGTGGTCCAGCTTTGATAATCCTGTTGTTAATTAGCACATAAAGGAAAAACTAGTTTCTTCTTCCCTGGCATTCAATCCCAAACTGGCACAGCAGCACAGCTGAGGTGAGGCTGTGACACACTACCTGTGAGTGACAGAAATGTGCAGTTTCAGGTGCATTACAAGTCAAGATAAAACCAGCCTGGCTCATCCACTGCTCTTCCTTACTGGTTTAAGGTTCAGATGAAGGAGGTGGGAATTACCACAGAAATTAAAGCCCTGCTACCTCATACTCCAACACTTCAGCTTGTTCAGACACCACCATCAACAGAATAAAACCTGCAGACATTCAACGACCAGGTTTTGATCCTGCTGTATCTGTAGCAACATTAGATAACAACAATATGTACCGATGAGTGGAAGAAAGAGGCATTTTAGGCTGAGGTGGGGTCCAGTTCCTGGCAGGAGATGTTTCAATAGACCACTCTTTGCCTTCAGCCACTGTAGCTACCTAGAAGAGGTAGGAAAATAATTAACAATGCCAGGTCAGAATTGTCATGTAAGTTATACACTAGTTCTGTAATGTGATGACAACTTATTTTCCCAATTTGCTGCCAGCTGCATAGATCAACTAATTTTCACAAGAAACCAATTTTTCTTCTGACTCCCAGGCTATGATGTTGAATTGAATACTTTTTTAATACTGTTTTATTTCAGGCAACTTCTTCAAGCAGTCTTCTCAGGACTGTTGTGTCCCAAGACGGCAGTCCTGGACTGCCTGCTCAGAGGTACCTGACCTTTGGGATACCCTTGGGCTGAATTAAGGCAAAAAGAATGCCAAATGATAGATTTGAAAGGTTTATTTATCATAGCAATTACTTAAACCCTATGATAGATTGAACATCCTGTGGCAGCAATGATTTAAGCATTTCTGAACAGCTCTGGCAGCTGAAAATTTAACTTTTAAGGAGATGAAGAAACAAAAAAGGAAAGACAGGCAGAGAAAGAAGATCCAGTTCACCACCAAGGGCTCCAGGACTGTCTCTGGTCCAGTTCCTCTGGATGGTGGGTGCACACACAGTCCCTCCCTGTGAGCTAGTTATTGACTGGTCCTCCCACATGCATATTTTGTTATTTTCAAACTTTTCAGAAGGGGGCTGGGGAATCTTGTGGTTTCAATTCCTCGCCTCCATCACAAATGAAAGTGCAATGCTGTCTCAAACTTAGTTTTAGAGATAGTTGTCCAGGAAAAGGAAGCTGGTCCCAGAAAAGCTCCTGCCTTCGTTCCTGCCTCCCCAGGACCCTCTTTTCTAACTGCACCTTATCTCGTTTGGATAGTATTTGACTTTTCTGCCAAAGATTTGAGACATGAACTCTTTCAGAATTTCAGCCTCTCACACTTACCCTTTCAGAACCAATGCAGAGGTTCCAAAAGTCACTACTTCCCCTTCTCTGCCTTTTGAAAAACAAGTCCTTACAAACTACTTTGACATTTTCAGATCGTAGGGCTGAGGACACACACACAGAACTGACCTTACCTGGTCTCTAAAGAGAGCTGCAGCTTTGCTGTTGTACTTCTCTTGCATTGTCCAGCATGGATCATAGTCATCTTGAGACTCCAAGAACTCTCGAAATTTGCTGTTACCTCCAGCCTTCATTTTCTCCAGCTCAATATCCTTCCACTTGTCCATGGTTACAGAACGTACAAAACTGAAAAGCAGTTTTTTTAAAAACAAATTTAAATCACAGCTTGTTATAATTTCCTGCTGTATCAACAGGGGAAAAAAAAAAAGCTTGTTACAAGCTATCTCCAAAGTTGAGAGTATAAACATGTTAGAGAACACTCTCAAAGTACAGAAAGACAGATCATCATAAGAAGGTGGGCAGATCCTCACTGAAATAAGCCAAAATAGTGTCATTTATTGGCACTTAAAGGAGACAGTCAACAGAAGGCAAGTGACAGAAAAAGCAGCTTTCTTCAAGAAATTTCTTTTAGAAATTAATCTAACCCACTATATAACAACTTTTCCCATACTTCACTCTGCAATTTTCTTTTTCTGTTATCAAAGTTACACTTCAGTGACCTGCAAAGACACCTCCTGTACCACTCCTTGCTTCTCCTCCTAATGACTATCAGGTACTGGACAGCTCAGTTGCTTCAAACAGCCCTTCCTAAACTCTGACTGCATCCCAGGGCATTTGTGACTGCAGCTGGCATCTCAGCTCTGCCTTCAGTCATAAATTCTTGTTACTGCTCAGTAAACTGTATTAAACCATGCAAATAAAAACAAACAAACAGCAAAACATACACATACACCACAATCCTGAAGAGTGCCTTATTGTTAAACACAAGGTCACAAAGCAGGGGGGAAATGTGAGACATCATCCTCAAGTGGACTCTTTAAAACTTTTATTTTGACTGATTTCTTTCTTTTTGTCCATACAGAAATAGCACTCATCATATCCTCATCTCAGTAATTTTGTGTTTTCTTTCATGTAACATATGGTATATTTCCCAACTCTCTTTTTCTATGCAATTTCTACTCATATTCTTCAAATCACTTCCTGAAAACAAAGCATATACTTCTGAATTGCCTTGCTTGCTTTGCTGATTTCCCCCCGGAGTTCTTATTTCTTCCTCATTTGAGTAACTATCCTGTGCTCTTCCCCTATTCTAAATACACATACTGTGAGTCTCCAAAACACATAACAGTTCTTATTCCTCAGATTCCCATCCCAGCTGAGCATGTTTCTTGAACAACAAAAACTATCATTTATATTACAAGAAAAAAAGAAATCTCCTGAATAGAATAAAGCTGTTTTGTACACTAGTTTTATAGCAAACTAATTACAGACAAGGCATAGGGAGCAAAGCCCACTCTGAAGAGGAGCATGAAGCAAAACTGCCAGTGAAATGCTGGATTTGAGACATCCTATACATTCCAAAACAGGACATTCTGTTCACAGCCATGATCACTGAAGTAACCCAACCCAGCCTCTGTCTGCTTGAAAGGCTGACCTGAGGTGAACTCCCAAGCCTCGGTGTTTTCCTGAGCACTCAAGACAGATCCAAATTCCATAGGTCACACTCACCCACTGGGGGTTAAATGCACCACATTCAAAACAGACCTGTGAGAGAAAAACAATTATCTCTGCAATCAGCCATCATTTGTCCATGTGAAGTTTTCAAAGTACAGCTCAAAAAGTCAAATCATGACAACATTACACACAGAAAATAATTTCAGAAGGGAGAGCTCTTAGTGTTTGGATACACCTTCCCTGAGAGCATAAGCTTCCCTCAAATATTTATTTATGCTGCATGTAAACAAATACTTACTAACTTGGATTATAAAAATTACTGTACCGACTACCAAAAGCCAGTATGGAAATACAGATGAGCAAATGGAAACTACTGAGCAAAGAATTCAATATGATTTCATTTCCATATTGTCTCGAGGAAGGAGAAAGTAACCAAATTTAATTCTTGAGGTTTCCTTGGCAAAATAAAGATGCAACATTGAAAGTTTGGAACATTTATTCAGTCACATTACAGTTTGGCAGTAAATTATAGCAGATCTAAACAGTTTTTTCTTTAAAAATAGCTTTATTGCTCATACAGTGCAACAACTTAAATTTTATGACTGGAATCACCATTCAAAGTTTAATGTACTGATATCAATAAAACTGAATCTGTTCATGGACTATCACATTTAAGGTAATGTATAATCAAGTTACTTGAAATAAAACATTTTAATTAAGCTATGCCCAAGACACCACTTGTTCAAAAGACTCCAGGGGTTCTGGAATTACTAGAACTTTTGAAAGGCTTGTGCCAAAGATGCAGCAATGTATTATAATACATCTATGAATGAAATTTACTGGAACTAACAGAAATATGAGATATCCAAATTCGTATGTTACCATTAGTGAGCTATACTATAAAGACAACAGCTATAATAGACCCCAACGTACATCTGGAGTAGCTAAAAAGAAAATTCAATTCTACAAAACTAATTAAAGAAAATCATAGTTTTCTCACATTGTTCTCATCTTGTGCTCTGACTTCCTTGAGAACTTTCCTTGTTCTTGGACTTGCCATGATTCTGCAAAGGGAGAGAAACAAAAAACTAAGTCACAATCAAGGATTTGATTTTTGTAGAATGTTCAGTACCTTAAAAGCACATTTCTGTGACAAAGAGCTTGGAATCCAAACCAGTGACTCACAACCAGTTGCAGAGGAAAAACAGACAAAACAAACCACCAAAAAACCCACAACCTCACTTTTCCATTTACTTTGTACTTTTGAGGGGATTTAGTCATCTTAATTCCACCACTGCAAAACTGTAATTCAGCCATGGCTGAAAAGGGGTTGGGGAATGATAAACATGAAAACTCTTCTATGTCACATGTTGTATCAAAACAGACTCTACTGAATGCTGCTCCCAGAGCAACCCAGCAGCGTTCCTGAAGGCACTTTATCCATCATTACATGGGATCACATGCATAAATCTCAACAGACCGAAGAAAAAATAACAGAGACTCTTACAGTGTTGAAGGCATTGCTAAAAGAGCACTTTGCTAGACGATACAAAAAATTGTGATTTCCCAGAAATACTCACTTGATTATCAATGGAATTCTAAGAAAACAAGGCAATTATTGGGACTTTTTACACAGAACAGAATTCTAATTCCAGCAGTCATGTCTCGTTGGCAGACAATATCATCTCACCCTAATTTTTATGAAGCATGAAACATCAGGGAGCAGTGTGAAGCTACAGCTAAAATCCCCATTAAGAGAAAAAAAGTGATTCAAACACAATACAGAGCCTGGAAAAACCAAAAGTACGCAAAACACTCGTGATTAAAAGAAACATAGTGCTGGGTGCAGCATAAGACTGCAATTTAGAGAAAAAATAAAATCATATTCCCAACTAGTAGCACAGTATTTAAATTAAATAAGATCTCTTCTCTCTTTTTACTTCCAGTCCATCTTTTCGTTTCTACCCCAGAAAACAAACTCCTAAGATGTAATGAAAGACAGAAGTCACAGAACTGACTAGAAACATCATCAACCATTAAATGTCAATATAGCAAGTATTTTCATCAAATACTGTTCTGAGAGGCCAAACTGCCTTTATGCAACTCTCTGACAATACTTCACTGTGCTATTTGGCTAAATAGTCCTAAGTCCTTAAAATATCAATAGAATTAACAATCTTGCAATAATTTTCGAAGGTGAATGATTAACTATTAGATAAAATTTCCAGAGTCCTAGAGGATGGAGGGAGAACGTATCTTAAATATGAAAAAGAAGGCTGTTTTATGAAAACAAATGCTACAGGTAAGAAAACATTAAATTTGTATGACTGTGACGTCAATTTCTTAGAAATCCCTAAAGCAGAGCAGCCTTTCTGTGAACTGCAACCACAGCAGTACAATAAATAAGGTTATTTGCATCACCAACTAAGATGACTCAGAAAGAAATAAGCTCAGTGTTGTACCTACATATCATCACTGTTAAAAGCAGAACTCACTGCCTTTTATCTAAAGCACTTACCTCTTTGTAAACATCTTGTTGACAAATACTTGATTCCATGGAATTTAAGGGACAGTGTTATCACTGATGTTTCAAATGTGCTACCTTTCAACTTTAATTACTTTGTATTAGACAAAACCAGGTAAATTGTGGAAAAAAAAAGTGGTTTAGACCAAAATGGCTACTACAGTTAGGGGTGAGTAAAATGTTCCCATCAGCCTGCATCAATAATAAAACTGAACACACTTATTTTTATCAACAATCAAATAAAAACTGTCCGACTTTCAGAGAAGAAAAATGAAAGTGTGACAAGTAAACCCTCCTATAATGGAACACACTGTCTCCAACAGCATTCCAATAACACAATTCAATGTTCCATAACTTACTCATAAGTATGTGAGGACAGAGATAGCACTACACACAATATGCATCATGTCCTGAACAAAGACCACAAACACATTTACATGAATCAAAGTCCACATCTTCAACTCCAATATTTGTCCCTGGTGAGACAAGGGAAAATTCTTCCTCTACAGTAAATAAATTAAGTAAATAACTCAACAGGAATATCCAGACAACAGTGCACACTCTGAGCCCTTCTCTCTGCCATTACTGCTAAATTCTCTTTGCACGTCAACTATTCTTCCTCAGCAATTAATTTCCCCAGTGCCTTCTTGTACATTACTGACAACTCCCAAGGCTCTTTTGTTGGACACTCAATCCTCTTACCAATATCCTTCCTTTACCATTTTCCCTCCTTTTCACAGATTTTCATTCAGAACAACCAATAAAGGCAGTCTATATGGAAAGGCCTTCCAGCCTCCATGGCAAAGGAGCATTGCTGGAGTGATCAGGAAAGTCTTTTCCCACCCCAATTCTGCATGTGCCAGGAATTGTCTACAGAGCAGAAAGGGACATCCCTTCTCCAACAGCTGATATCCAGCCCCCTTCAGCGTTTACATCCAGTAAGAATTCAGATCCCCAGTTCCAAGGTGACAGAGGAAGCAAGTGCCTTTGGTTCTTCCACAACCGCAAGGGGATTTTTCTTTATAAAAACTTTTTAAAAGAAAGACTTTGGCCAAGAGCAGACTGAACACATACCCACTCCTCAAGCACCAAATCCCCTGACCAAACCACCATGGTGGGAAGGCAGAGCTTCCATACCACAACCATCCAAGAAAAGGAGGAGGTAACTAAAGCCACCAGCTCCTCACCTTCTTCTCCTCCACCAAAGCATTTGGAAATAAAGGACAAGGGAAAAAGCTTTTTAAAAGGTAATGGCTTTAGAATGCCTAGTTTACTTTCAATTATTTACCCACAAAGTTTGAAGTGTTCAAATTATCAATGTTTACACCCAAAAGCTGAGCCTGGTATGGACACATAACCACTGTGCTGCTCGAGTTCCAGCACACTAAACACTGAGGAAACAGCTGTGCAGACATCTCAAACAAATATGCATTGTTTTGCTCTGATGTAAACATACGTAAGTGGTAAAGAAAATGTTTAGCAATAAGTTTTCATTGGACAATATAAATATTTTTGACTAACAGCTCCAGGGCGGAAATAGACAGCTTCACACAGATCAGTTTCACACTCTTATTTCCCAAACACCATGTCAATTTCCAGCTTAGGAATCTTTAGTTTGCTACACAAAAAAGCCAAAAGGCAGAGGGGAACTCCACACTTCTACCCGTGAAAGAGGCATAACAGGGCTTTGCTCCTCTGATGTAGCGGGGAATTCACAGCCAGCCTGAAAACAGCTTTGCAATTCAGCCCAGGGAGGGCGGGCGGTGACGTGGCCTGTGTCACTCCGTGGTCCTGAAGGCTCCCCGTGAATTCCTCCCGGGAAAAAAGGCCACGGAGGCTGAAGAAACCCTGAGAACAGGTCCCCAGGGCTCACGGACACATCGGAGACCGCCGCGTTCCTTTAAAGCGCTGCAGTTTCGCACGTACCGAGATCGCAGAGGGCGATTCCTTCGGGCACACCTGCGGGGTCACACTGGATGCGAGCCGGGCCCTGCAGCCTCCCTCAGAACATGGCGAGCACTGCCTGCTTTCTAGGGGAGATAAAAACCAACACACATCTCATAAATAGGTGAAATAGCGGGGAGGGCGATACCTGCCCC